>JAUMHD010021519.1:0-53597 GCA_032359135.1 Ulvella scutata | reverse complement strand
CAAAGGTAGCAAAGTCAACAGTGGAATCATATGGTGCACAGGTGCATTCTGCTTGTGAATCTCTGAGGTGCTGCTTCTTCTTTTCAGCACTGCCGCAATGACACCGCACCGCGCACTCCTTCGCTGTTCCCTCGTTGAACGGCGTGCGCTTGCCGTGTGCATTCTCATACCCGAAGCTCTCAAGAACAGCCTTGGTGTACTGCTCCTGGCTCAGGCGAATTCCAAACTTGTCTCGGTGGATAGAAAACCCTAGAAAATGGTATGCAACCCCCAAATCTTTGGTTTTGAAACATTGCGCGATATGTTGCTTGGCCTCGAGGACGTCACACAGTTCCCCCCCAATCAACATGTCATCAAAATACACCAGCAAATACGTGCGGCGCTTGCCATAAGTCTTGATGAACATACAAGGATCGGTCAGGCAGGGTTTGAAACCAAACGTGCCCAATTCATCTGCAAGCTTAGCATACCACACATTTGCAGCTTGCTTCAGACCATACAAGGCTTTCAGCAGTCTCCAGATCTTGCCCTTCAGCTCTGGAATACCTGGTGGGGGCTTCATGTACAGCTCTTCTTCAAGGGGTGCATGCAAGAAAGCCGTCTTAACATCCATCTGGTGCACATGAAGATCGTGGTGCGCTGCATGCGCAAAGAAAAGTCTCGCGGTGTTGGCGGCAGGGGTGGGGGCAGAGGTTTCACCATAATCTAGGCCCTCCACTTGCTTGAAGCCATGCACACAAAGTCGAGTCTTGCGGTCACTGATGTCACCGCTCGGTGAGAACTTGTTGCGAAAATCAAGCTTCGAGGTCAGAATTCTTGCCCCCTGAGGCACATCCTCCTCTGCAATTTCTTCCACTACACCCATCTCTTTGATGCTTGCCATCTCTCTGTTGTAAGACTCGTACCACAGGTCCTGCATTTCTCCCCAGTTAGCGATGTCGGCATAATTCTTCGGCACGGTTTCCCCCGCAACGGTGAAGGCGTTGCCCATCACACAGTTGGGGTCAAGCAGGATGGATGGATCCTCTGGAACGCCTTCGGCAGCTACAGCAGTGCCAGGCACGAAGAAGTCGGGCGCGTTGCGCGCCCGCACGGGGCGGCCTGCACGCGCTACCTCAGCCCCACCATCTGCAGTTTCATACCCACCATCCGCAGTAACCTCATCTGGGCCCTCCATCTGGGTGGCTACCGCAGCACTCTCGGCATCGATATCGCCGGCGCGAACGTCGGACAGCACTGGTTCAGGGTCTGCAGGTGGCGGTGCGGCAGGATCGGCGTCGCCTGTAGCCACATCGATCTCGGAATCGCTGTCGCTGTCGCTCTCAACAGCCGTATGGCTGGGAGGGCAGGAACCATTCATACCCTCTCGAAACACAACTGAAGGAGAATCATAAATGACATCGCCCACGGCGACGCGCCCCCCCCTTGGTTCCGTCGCAGTAACCGACGAAGACGCCGTTCACGCTCACGGCGCCGAACTTCCCGGCGCACTTGTTTTTGGGAAGTAAAAGGCTGGCACTGCAGCCAAACACACGAAGCAGGGAAAGGTCAGGAATCCTGCGAAGAAAGTACTCCAGCGGTGTATAGGGTGCTGTGGCGACAGGAACCCTGTTTCTAGTGTTCCCTACTGCCTTCATTGCGAGCGGCCAGAACTTGCGGGGACAATCTCGCTGAAGCAGACAAGCACGGGTGCGCTCAATGATTGTGCGGTTCATGTGCTCAGCCCTACCATTCTGTTCAGGTGTATAGACAGCGCTATACTCGCGGCGCACGCCTTCGCTTTTGCACCACAACTCAAATGATCCCTGAAACTCAGTGCCATGATCAGACCTCACACACAGCAGTGGGTGGCCTGTCTGCCGCTGCCATAACGTTAGCAGCTCAATCGCAGCATCAGCTATTTTGTCCTTGCCCGCGACACAGATGACATCGCAGTAAGAGGAATAGTCATCCAGAATGGGCACAGTCTTGCACCGACACACCGAGTCTTGCACCGACGCACCGAGTCTAGCACCGACGCACCAAGTCTAGCACCGACGCACCGAGTCTAGCACCGACGCACCGAGTCTAGCACCGACGTACCGAGTCTTGCACCGACGCACCGAGTCTTGCACCGACGCTCAGCCGCTGCCGTTCAGCACTCAAGGCCCATAACCTGTAGTGAAACAGCAGTTAGCACTCTAAGCTGAACGTGCTGGCTTCACTACTAACAGGACTATATATTGCCCTACTGGCACAACACATGCATCACACATCTCACTGCATCGCCAACTCTCTCACTGTGTCCACAGCGAAGCTACTGGCAATACAGTACACAATACAGTACTGGCTCTGAACATATGTTCGTGCACACGTGTTCTGTGAACTGCAACTGTGAACTAGTGTCCTACAATGCATGCCAATACCATGGTCATGCATTGCCCTCATACTTATAAGAACTATATTTCACAACACAAAGCCGCACATCAAGCCGTCCATGATGTCGCCGTTCAGCTCCTCACCCAGCTCGCCCCCTGCATGCGTGGCGCAAGCCTACCAAAAAGTCATATCAAATCGCCAGTTGAATATCTGCAGAAGCGTCCATAAAAGAGTTAAGGTCATCCGAAACCCCAGCCACAGTGGGCCGGGTGAAAGCTGTCGCAGAAAGGCGGGCGGGGTCACATGCAGTGCCATCCATTTGTGACAGGGGGCCCAGAAGTGCGTTGGGTAGTGCCAACATTCGCATCTCAAGTTCACTGACCACTGACAAGCTGAGCGCCACAAGGTTCTGCGCTTATCAATCATGGTTGCGCACCAACATTTCATATTGTTCAAGATGTCGTCAATGATCGATTTTTTAACTGTTGTGACAGCATTATACACTTCTGACTTGTGAGCAACACGAAAATAATGTAGCATGGGGAGGAGAGTAGGGCTGGAAATTACAACAGCCAAAGTCCATTTAACGCGTTGATGATTCGTACTGTAAATGGCTGTCATTAAGAGCTAATTCTGCAACCTCAGTTGTCCTAAATTAACGCCATTTTTTTATCGTTGTACATGGCACCTTCCACCCCCATGTAACACCAACTTAAGTGTCTGACCACGAATTCACGCTTGTTTATTACTGTAATTCTTTTGTGGGGATCCCTACTGCCTGAAGTTCGGGATCTCACCCCAAGACGATGAGAAAGGTATGTGCAGTATCGATCAGAACCATGTTTGTGCCAATCTTGAATGCACAAAACGAAGAAACCCCGCGCAGATGCGACATGCACCATATTCATAGGTACTTTCTGCCACATAGTCATGCTTCTGGATAGTTCAAAGGAAAGCCAAAGAAAAAGTACAAGAAAATTGAAGAAAAGGTATTAAAATGGTAGTACAAAACAGGAACAACACTTGCCAAAACCAATATCCTGCTGTAACTTCTCTTACTGCTGTGTCTCTTTGTGACACTCAAGACATAAAGACAAAAGGATTCGAACCTTTGCATATTGCCGAGAGTTGTGTGTGCGCACGTTGAACATGAACAGCCATGCTGGCAGCCATTCTCCTGCCTCCTGACTGCTGACAGTTCGCACACGCCTTACAATTGTAATTACAAGGAGACAGTGTAATTAAATTGCTACATGTAACTTTTACAATTAACTCAAAACAGTTACAAACGCAGAAATCCATTTATCGGGTCAATTACACACCCTTTAATGGTGCTAATTTACAGCACAAATTGACTGTAACTGTAATTTGCAGCCCTACCGGAGAGATGGAGCAGAAGTTGGTTGTGCTGAGCAGACAGCAGCAGCACAAGCACACTCTTGAGCAGTCGCACCACCTTGCCTGCTGCGCAGTCAGCCTGTGGCATCACAAAATCCACGTCACCCAAAAGGCACACCGCAGCCACAAAATCCTTGTCAGCAGATTGTGGGCAAGAAGCGGGGCCACCACCAGACCATACTTTGAACTTGACTTCTGGCTTGTCATCACAAGTCTAACGGCCCTGCAACCATCGCAAATGCAATCAGGCGGCGGCGCAGAACACAGGGGCCTGCGGCAGTGTGGGTGGGGAGGGGGTGTGCACTGTTGTGGAAGTGAACGTGACGCCCGCTGTTGACTTTTGAGGAGCAATTTCGTTATATGATGCAACGTTCCACCCTTGAACTTGAACCGTGCAGTGCTGAGTGTACAGCTCCATTGTTGGCTGCGACTGCTGCTGTTATGTCAAAGTGATGACGATGCTCCCCGGGGCATAACACAGTTTCGGAGCAAAGGTTATTTTGGTCTTGAGGTCCTGGGTTCGAATCGTGGCACGGCCGGTAAAAAAAACTGACGTCTCGTCCTTTATTCGTGCTACTGAGCCGGGAGCATTCCAGGATTCTGGTGGTTTTCCGTCACCTTTCCGAACCGTTCCGCCACTATGGTGCTGATGCCGAAGCTCCAACCCTGTATGGAGTTGTCACCGTCGAGGACTCTCCGAAAATTCAATGAACATTTGATCTATTGTTATGACATATTGCCAGGTACGTCTAGCTATCGAAATAGCGCATGTGACATTGAATTCTGATGTATGCATGGATCCAATGAATGTCATGAACGCAGCCTGCTGCACACTCTTCAAGTGTTCGCGCTCATGGCCCTTACATACCGAACAGCGAACACCAAACTTGCACGCACATGTGATGCCCGCCTAAAAGCTGTTCAGATGTCACCGATACGTATCCCAGGCAAGCACAGCCAACTCACCAAGCAACAGCAAGTTACAGAACGGGCATCATGTTCAGAAACAGCAGCCTCATATGAACCCAAGCACTTCGCGGTCCATGCCTCTGTCCCCGCACAGCGGCATGTAATGTTGTCAAACGAAACTCTTACCAGCACACTCGCATGTACCTATCGACACAACCTTGATCTCATGTTCCTGTCTGGTTGAGCAAGGGATGTAGTTTCATGCAGAACCTAGGGCCCTCCCTTCAACAACTCAGATTGGCGTACTCTTTGAACAGCAACTACACGAGCCAGCTCCATGAAACCAACTAAGAAACCCCTCAATGCTGCAAAGGCAGTCTGTGCCACCATCTGTGTTTGGGGGCGGGCCTCTCCCACGTTGCGCAGGCAGTCCGCAGCCGCATAGATGCCCACACACGCATGCGCAGCCAGCCCAGGCCATGCTGCAGCAGTCAGGTCTGCTTGAGTCTGCTCATCAATCAGCTCATACTTCAGCCAGTCACCTACAATACAAAGCAGAGGTATCATGGGATTGTTATGGGACTGCCAGGTAGCAATGTTTCCGTTTACATAACATGTCTGTTTACATAACATGCCATGTTGCAGTATCATGAACAATGGCTATGATCAGAGCACTAGACAGTGCGGGTGCATGTGTACTCTGGTTGCGTGCAAGACAAAGAAAGCGAATCAGGAACCACGCCATACAAAAGAAGGGTGACTATGTTTCTTCTCCCCGCAGCGTAGGGAGAAGTGGCGTCACACTAGTAGGGAGTGGTGCAGCCAGTATTCGTCTTTCCTGGTCTTGGGATTGACCTTACATTCAGCCGCTGGCCCGTGAGCGTTCAACTGCTTTACCACGAGGTCTGGGGTTCGAATCCCTGTCCGGTCAGATAGTACCAAAAGCACGCATGTGCCTCGTGATTTCCGGATATCCCGACATCCAGGGTGCAAGTTTGCAGGGTTTGGAAAGAGAGATTACATCGCAGGGTTTGGGAAGGTTTTTTCTTGAAGCTTTTGAGCTGGGTACGTGCCGGGTGCGTGACGGGCGTTAAAAAGGGTCTGGTGGTTTCCCCTGTAACAAAGTGCATGCATCCGCCACTGCCGCGCTGAGGCAGAAGCTCAAACTGAGTATGGCGTAGTCCCCGAACAATTTAGTTATTCAATCCCAGTGGCTTAACGCCATCAAGGCCTTGCAAGGTTGCAGTTTACATGCATGCAGATGATGCATCTGGTGCACCCTACTGAGCACACACCTGACAAGCCCCCATCTAGCAGAGCTAAGAATCCCAGTGCCAGAACACCCTGTACGAACAGAAATGCTGGCATCTTCGACTGCTCTACGAACCAGTGAGCAATACCAGCTGGTCTGGGAGCTGACTCGCTCGGCTCTGACCCCTTGCAGGGGGTAGCAGTGAGGATTCTGGTAGGCTTGCTGTGCTGGCCTGAACTACGAGTTATTGTCCCAGAGGGTAAAACGGCGAGATTGTGTCTGAAAGAAGCCGCCTGCAGGAATGCATATGCTTGTGTTCATCGATGTGTTCAAGACTGCACAACACACCAGCCCAACAAGTGCAGGTAGCAACATGTTGCCAGCTCGATGTAACATGTAATCCGTACCCCCTTCATTCTGTAGCAACTAGCCTCTGCGAATCTCAAACTTAGTGAATGCCTGTTTGTCGAGAACAGACTCATCTCCGAATTGGCAGCGATCCACACGAGATGATGGGCTGCCAGTATCCTTCAGCCACGTTTTCATCTCATGAACTGCTTCCTGCAAATGTGACCTTGTTGGTGGGTATCGTCAGTGCTGTCAGCATCTGAAGGTATCTGCAGTACAACGAAACAAGCACCATTCGGAAGCATCAGTGGTGATCAGAAACAGGAAATTACATGTTTCTGTTCACTTCAGCAGCGTTATGGAACACGATCACTCCCTGTCGTGGTCCAGACAGGCATGCAGTCAGCTGCGCACATCAGAGCTCTATCGAGATACCAGGAAGCGAATGTGAAAACAAGAGTAATACATGCGTGCTATCCAAAACTAGCGTTCTGTGCTCTCACGCATTGTACCGCACCGTTGCGCCCTGTATCTCGCCAACGACAGTGCCGTGTGTGGTGTTCATGCACCACCCCACCAGCCCTAGCGCCTTTGCACGTTTTTGCGTATAAGCCCTGAAGCTCACTCCTTGAACCTTTCCAAATACTTCGAACCGGCACTGTGTGACGCTGGGCATGTGTCCTGATACACCTAGCTCTGAGTGAGTCAACGACTCCGCACAGGTCAACGATTGCGACTACAGGGTATGCTCCTGGAGAATGTACTGCAACTTTTTAAATATATAACGGTTGTTGGATGCAATCGGTTTCTAGATAAAACACACCCCGATCGTCGCAAGTCGAGCACAGCAAAATGGTCATCACTAACCAATGTCCGCGGACATGTCCGCAGGTAATCAATGCCTTCTCAAAGAGCCGCAGCACGCGCAGTTGACATCCAAGTCGTTGGGTTATGAAAAAAAAACAGTACGCATGGGGCACACAGCATGTGTGGTGAAATAGGAAAAGTTCAAGAGATCGAAAAATATAGCAACAGTGCTCGAGCTCATCAAGACGACTTCGCATCGCCCTGACGAGATTCATTGCTCAGTTGTGGTGGCAGTTTTTAATGTATGCACCCGTATATATGCGAAGCTGCGTTGCATATCCGGGGGTAAACTTATGCAGACCACGGCACGCGTACGGCGTGCCGTGCACGGCGTTGCTTGTAAACCTTACCTCCAGCGAGTCCATAGATCTAGAGTGCAAGCGTTCGGGCCTTGATTAACGAACCATTTCGTCGTATAAACCCTCTGACTTTGCTGTGTGTCGGCGTTCGTTCTCAGTCCGCCGTTGTCGGAATTCCGACAACATCCCTAATTTCGAATGCATTGCGTGTCGCAAACTTGGCCAGGGATAATGAAAATCCCAGCCTAGCAATATCAGGTTGCGAGCCCATTCGGCACCTGACGTTCCAGCAAAGGACATGAACATTGATCAGCACTTGGTTGCATTCATGTGCAGGGAAGTCAGACATCACGTGTCGGCCGTGCCAGCCGCCACGTACGTATATATAAATTTCGAATGGTGTCATGTCCGACGCGAGACTGCTCCAGAGCATGCTATTTGCACAGGTGCCACAGCCCTGGAACACCTCATGCTCAAGAATGAGAAGATGGGTGGTCGTTATGGATCGGATTGGAGTTCGCACATTGGAGTTCGAATGGATCAGATTCGAATTCGCTCACCATGAGGTTCTGAATGTCTCCAAACGATCTGCCGCACGCTCCCGCGACAGTTCCCGACCAAATTCATGATAGCAGACAGCCCCGGTATAGGTCACAGATGGTACTGCCTATGTGCAGTGTCGTGTTGAGGTCTTGTGGCCAGGGCCAGGGTAAATTAACGGTGACGACCTTCAGATTAACGCCGAATTGCACATCCTCAACTCCAAGTGCACCTGCTGGTGTTTCTAGCTGTATTGTGTAGGTTTCCTTTGCGTTTGTAGTTTTTTTGTGGTGCTCTGTCACTGGCTTTGTGTTCTTCGGACCATGGGCTTGGTCTTGGAGAGTCAGCCAACCCCTTCGAGTCATACGGCCGTTTGGGAGCATCCGCCCAGACCTTCCTGAAGCGGTTGGGGGACATCGCGGCGGGGCGCGGCAACATCTCCAAGTCTGCGTTCGTTCGCAGTGCTTACAAGGAGGTGAGTTGTGCCTTGCAGTGGGGGATTGGGTTGATGTACGCACGTTCAACGGTGAACATTGCGCGTGCATCTGGAAGGCAGTTCATGCCTGGCTGCGCTGCTCCAGTACAGGAAGAGGCCTGTCTCTAGGCCTCTGGTTCGTTAATGCCCCCCGCAGTTGGCGGGCTGAAGTTCAAGACAGATGAAGCGAGTGAGGGGCGCTATATGCCCTTGTGGACTTTGAAGACCAAGACTGAAGACAGAAGACTAAGCGCAGAATACGAGGCCGGATTCTTTCCCCAAAGCAGTTCGTGGAGGGGTTTTCTTGCCTGTCTCTGTATCAATGTTGTGTAGGGTTCTGTTTAGCTGTTGTGTGCACGGTTGAAGGTTGACACTCAAGGTTTGTCAGCAGTCAGAGTTGTGTCAACACCTCTTTTACGGTCTGCTGCAGTGCCTTGGTTTCTTAGGGATGTTAGCTACTTCTCTCTTAGTCTAAGAGGACGTTGGTGGCGCGCTCCCCCGGCTTGAGTCAGTCCCTATACTCAAGTGTCATGGCTTGGTGCACCATATGGGTAGAGAGGCTAGCTTGATTCCCTGTCGTTGCTTCGGTAGTGGCATGTCCTGTGTCATGAGTGTGAGGTCGAGCTAAGTTGGCATGCGATGATTTGCTGGTACATGAGCCATGCTATGGAGTTAAGCCTGTAATTTTATACCCCTTAGCAGTAAATAAATAAATAAACTATAGTAAAGTGTTTTTGCACGAGGTCGACTCCCGGTCCGGCAAAAGCCACAGCTCGTGCATTCTTTGGGCTTCGGAGCCGTTTGCGTAAATGGTTTGTGGTGGTTGCCCCTCTAACGAATTGCATCAGAACCAGCACTGTGGAGCTCAGGCCAAATTGAGTCCCCGAACAATTCATGTACTTGGCCCCAGGGTCATTAATTTATGGCCCTACTCAATCAGAGTGTGATTATTCATACATGTGTGTTATGTTTCTTGTGTATGCATATGGCTTAGGTTTTCGGCTCGTGCACGATCGTGGTTCAAATTCAGGTGAACTGCACCTGTTCTGTGAGGATGCACAGCGTATACACACCTGGGTACACCATGAACCAGATTCACGTGTGCTATGCATTTGCTGCATCTACACATGTGCCTAAAATGTGTAGTCTTCACAGGTGAGATACTGATGCCTATCATATTGCTGTTCTGCTGTTCTGGTGTTTGTCCTGATGACATCCTCTGACTCCTGAGAAAGGAAATTGGCAACGAGTGACAGCAGCAGGTATGAAACATGCGTAGGCACCAAAACTCGACTGATCAGAAGCCACGCCATACCGCAGCATCAAGTGGTGGACCACAGCTGCATGCTTTCCAAAAAGAGAGCCATCGCGGCAGGCCGGCGCACTACCCCGCATGCTGCCTTCACATGTTGCAGGAGCTGCTGGGCAGGATGAATAGGACAAGATCAGCACACTCCCCGCTACATCCACATCAGTGCCACATTCTTACCCGCCCTTAGAGAGGCTAGCCTGATTCCCTGTTGTTGCTTCGGTAGTGGCATGTCCTGTGTCGTTTGTGCGAGGTCGAGCTAAGTTGGCATGCGATGATTTGCTTGTACATGAGCCATTCTATGGAGTTATGCTTGTAACTTTACACACATTCTTGCCCGGAACTCTTCAATGTCACAAGCAAGCAAACACCAGCCTTGTGACGAGCCTTACAAGGCAGCAGGAAATGTGCATATGTGGCCTTAGCGCCTCGACCCCATACATGAAGCCATCACACCGAGCACAGTGCAGCGGCCGCCAAAACGATGTTTGCGGTGGCAAGTTTGCGGTATCATATGACATGAAGACTCTGTGCTCCCAGGCTCTGGTGCGGCAGAGCCTGGAGTGCGTGTTGATGGCGGTTCCTGATCTCACGTTTTGAGAAGGCCCTGGAGTAGTTGTGTGGAATACCCTTTCTTCATGATATCATCTGTGCCATTCTGATAAAAGCAACTCGATAGAAAATTAAATAAAGTGCCAATAGATGAAATACGTCTTTATAGACGGGAAAGGTAGTGAATAGATGAAATATGTAAATTCTTCGGGGACTACTTCGGCCTCAGTGCCACAGTGGCGGAATGCATGCAATTCGTTGAAGGGTAAACCCCCAGAGACCATTTACGCACCCCGCTCAGCAGCTGAAAAAAAGACGGGAGGTAGCTCTGGCCCGACCGAGATTCGAACCTGGGACCTTGTGTTCAAACACTTTTGAAGATTAATACCAAAACCAGATCATTGGTCCTGGCATTAACCTCAAACTACAAGATACACACTGGAGTTTTCTTGCCAGCCCCCCACATCCCCCTGCATGCCCTGTCCTGGCATATCTGCGCCACTGTGGCATTGCCGACAAATCCAGTTGGCACTGCAGTCAGATGCACGCTCTCTTTCATGAAACATGTCAAGTTATGGCCCGCACAAACTGTACTGAATGTTGAAGAAAGGCATACTGAGCCAAGTTGCTTCTCATTCGCATGGCGATCAAAGCGACCGTGCTGGCTTCATGCGTACGCTGCATATCCATACGTATGCATACAGTGGAGTGAAGGCGGGGAGGGGCCGCACGGCGCGTGGCATACTCCTTGACATGCTCAATCAACTCCAACTGAAGCACATTGAACTTGAATGGCCTGTATTGTGTTCTGAGCTCATGTATTCTCGATGCTTCACTGTGACAAACTCTGTATTCACTTGCCCCAAGGATTCAGCATGTAGGACACATGCATGACTGGGATGCATGGAGAGACGTCTGTCCACATAAGTCGCTTACTGAAGCCTCTGTGAATATTTCAGCGGATTTACAAGAACTACATACATTATTCTGCACCTGCGCATGCATGATCTTCGCTCTGACCTGAGCCGCATCCATCTGCCATGTGTGAGCGCCTGAACGGCAACTTAGCTCACCTGTGCAACGCCCCCTCTTGTTTATTTGCGAGATACGTATTGCACCGGCTCAAAGGTTCCGGGGGATCAAAGGTTATCCCTTCGACGTTTTGGCAATTTCTTCCTGGTTTCCGCCATGTGGCGCCGATGTGACGATATTCTAATCACTACGTGGACCAACGCTCCCATCAAAACAGTGCGGAAGGTGCATACTTAACAAGGATTCATACATCTCTTCAAGTCTGCAGGTATACATCTAAACACTGTGCCTGACCAGTCTCCTGTAGAGTCGTTCTTCCACAGACATCTCTCCCCAAGCACCGTTGCCGAACTTCGACTTCGTCTCTTGGCAAAGCGGGACAAGGCACCGGCAGAAACCTCTGCTGTTGCACAACTGATGGAACAATACAACAACACTTGTGCTTTCTTCACGCAGGGTGTCTAGCGTGGACATCTAATACTTCATTGATGTCAATCCATGCATGCATACCCCATGCGCATGCATCGGTTCCAGTGCATGTATGAAACATCACTCCCCCCAGGAGGATTGCTTGCCCCCAAACGATTCATCCAGATCTTCCAGAGACACAGAGCCATTAAAGACGCTGCCTGACCCCTTCGCTGTGCAGAAGGAAGCGATCTGGGGCCCAGCCTAATATAAACGGTACGGCGCCTCCCAGGTCTCAGCTGCCAGGTGTGTGAAGTTACAGGCATAACTCCATAGCATGGCTCATAGAATATAGCTGCCAGGTGTCGGGCTGAGCCTCAGAGACTCTCGCGCCGCCCGTCCCCTTCGCTACATACTTTCGGTCCCTACCACTCCCAGAAGATTCCAATGTACAGCCTACCTTCCCAGCCCACAAACCATCACTGACATGAGGCAGCACTGCTAGTGGGTTCGGTAGCACCGACTTGGTGCTGCATGCTCACTAATACCTGAGCACCAAATTTCAAAGCTGGCGCTGCTCGTCGGTGTTTGCCCACAGGGGCTTTTTGTTCATGGTGGCTTGCTTCCAGGCAGTCTCTTGCAGCTTTGAGTCGCTCACCCCACTTGCCAATGAACTAGTTGACAGGTTCCACACTCTTGCGTTGCAATGAAGTCGAAAGGTGGCCTTGTCCAGAATATTAAAGCCATCGCTGCCAAATCAATGTTTTCCAGTGTGATTGCTTGCCATTTTCAGGCGTCTCACATGTTGATGATACTGCCTGGTATGGTATGCCGTTGTCCCCGCATAAAAAGAGTGGGTTTCTTTGAAAGAGTGAGTTTCTTAATACTCTAGCAGTCGTTTTAGAAATCATTTCGCTTCAAGAAGCATTTGAGAAGCAACACGTCATGTCATGTTTTGGCCAGAAGTTGCATGCTTTGAGGTGCATTTTGGGATGTGTCTTCATGCCAGAAAAAAAAAATCAGAACCTTAGGTGCATTCTTGGATGTATCTTCATGCCAAGAAAAAAAAGCATAACCCTGTAACACCTACTCACACCTCCTCACAGCACGTCGCCCTTGCTTACTCCTCCATTAGGACCTGTTTTATACGCCTTGTAATGAGTCCCACATAGCCATACACAAGTTCAAGCTGTGCAGGGGTACAGCTCCTTCTGCAGGGAAACTGTTGAATAGAGGTTGATCACGAAAGTCTGGTTGCCCCAACGTCACTTCAGAGTCTTGAGTCAAGACTGACGGCAGCTCTGTACGTTTCAGAACAGCCATTTAATCTGATTACATGGCGTGAGATCTGCGAGTATCGTCCCCAGTGCTTCTACATGTCATGAATAGAGGGCTTAACTAGGATGTCCAGGGGGTAGAATAGCCATTGATTAGTTAGGTGCAGATCAATATTTAAATAGGAATGGGCCAAAACCAATTATTACAGGTTAATAAGTGGGCCTGATCAATACCTGAGTGTCTCCTTGTCGCATTGATTTCAGGTTGAATATTAATTAATACTGACTCTTATAGACAGGAAGAAGTCCCATACGGTTCGGTCACTTATGGGATATTTAATGGGCCTGGTACCACCTATGTGAACATACCTTGTATGTGGCAGCTGCACAAGAGGGCATCTCCAACTTGGGGACCCCAAGTGCAAAGGATTACATCTGGTGGTGGAACACAAAAAACGCCCCATGGAGGGATTAAATTGCCTAATCAGCTGGAAAAATGCGGGTCCCCGGAAAAAACCACCCCCCAGAAAAGCGGCAAAGGGGTATGTATGGCAGGTTGCTGGTTGCATCAGTCACCCTATCAGCTTGTCCGGTCCAAAGCACCATCAAAGGCCTCCTTATTCTACATGCACCTCAAATTGTTGTGAATCTGAAAGGTACCTGCACAGCCGATCGGGCAAGACGATTCAAGCGCGCGACTGTTGCTGTTATATTGTCGAGTGAGATGTCTTTTGTGTAAACTGGAATGGCAACACTGCACCAGTCTGTTTCCTCGAAGTTGCATGAATAATTGATTAATAAGTAGGCGAACAGTTAATCCTCCTTGTTGGTGTTGTTGTGGCTGCTGATGCGGTCCCTGTTGGCGACCCTGTCTTTGCTTGCAATATTGTGCGGCGTTCTCTGCAGCCTCTGTGTTTGCCTTCGTGGTCCCGTGTGGCCCAGGGGTGTATGTCCATGTCCCACCCTTTCGAGGGTGCTCAGGCCGAAGCCCTTTGGGTATGGCGTGGTTCCCAATTAGCTTTTTTTTTATTATGATAAGAACGATTCATAATCAATGATATTAGTTAGGGCTAACCATAAATTGAATATATCCCCAAATTTCGATTAGGCTGCACTGTTTTAATCATGACGCTGTGCAGACAATGGGTATGCTGCGGAAAAATAAAGAAACTCAAAACTCTGATTCAATGCGAAATACGCAGATGCTGTCTAGTGACTGTGCAATTCTCCCTCTGGATGCTTTCACACTAGTTGCAGAATACGTGTGTTCATCTTCCGATTGTTTTTGCAACCTTCACTCTGACCGGGGCCAGTGGTTGGCTGACCGGTCATGACCTTCAGGGTCACATGCATGAGCACATGCATGATCCCTACTGAAGCTTCTCGAAGCTTCTAGTAAACCAGCAATCATATCCAGCAACCGTCATGGTGCCCAATCACCCTCGCTGCCTGTGCCACTAGGTTAGGGTTTCGAAGTGGAGCCTGCTTTCCCTGTTTCAGGACAGATCCACCAACTGTACTCGCAAGGCACCAATGCGGCAATTACATTGATACAAGACACTATGGCAATACTCCGTCATCAAGAATAGGAACAGGTTTATCAAACTAGATGTTTAGTTGATGAATGTAGGTGCACCAAATTGCTGCTAGCATGGTGGGGCCTTTGTCAGGGGATGAATGAATGGTGCATGGCAAAAATGCGCACGCTGGAAGGATCCAATTCCAGCTCTCCCCACACAGGCCGCACAGCGCAGCGGCTACCGATTCATGAAGAACGTGTGTAAAGTATTCATGGAGCATACAATATAAAACACAAGAGATCTATAAGCAGCTCCGCAGCTGCTGCTGAAAGCATGCACATACAACTCATTGCATGCGCTCCGGCCATCGGAGACAACAGGAGAGGTGACCAATGGCACCCACCTACCCCATGCAGGGATTGAAACGTCGCTAGGCTTGCGACAACTGCTGCTATGTGACTAAACCCCTCACTGCATGCCGCATCGCACGTGCGTCGGCCGCCTTGCACCGCCGGAGAGAGAACACCACTGCTATGAAGTGCAAGTGGCAAGAACACACACGCTTGTTATTGATGAATCATCCACACATATGTGAGTTTCCGGTGAGAAAAGGCTCACTCATTTTCCTTCGCTCACGCGTATGCAGTAGCCTAGCCCCAACAACCTGACCAGATTGCATGCATCTTCCTCCTGCAGAACATTGAGAGCCGTGAATATGGAGGCCTTTCTCGGGAAGCCTGCTGCACACCGCCTCAGTCCTTTTCTGCCTTCTGTATGCCCACTCCCTCAAGTTTGGCTGTGATTCCAGAGAATTCAGTGCAGTGATATCCCCCACTATTCTATTTTGTACTTTTTCACTGCGTTCACCACAAGTTCCGGGGATCAGAGCTTGAGACCCCACACAAATACACTGTGCAGCCTCGATATCTGCGCAGGCCGCAGGCCTCACCAGTACCGCGGCGCATGTGTTGTTTCTACCCAAGGATGACTGCAGTATTGACGGCATTCTGCAAAACGTCAAGGCCTGGCTAGAACGAGGCCGTCCACCGGCCTGCATGTGAGGTGCATGCATGTGGACAACCTCACTGGGAAAGTATACAGCAGCTGCAGCTTCGGCGTGCAGCGCGCGTACCTTCCCACGGCCTTGCATGGCTTTGGTTTGTCATGCTTCTGAATGTGCGGGACCTGTTCGGTTTCATCAGCATAGCTTTTACAGTGGGTGGTTACAGCATGAGAGTGATGATGACCCACCCCGGTTTCAGTCCCTGCTAAAAGTACTGCGAGGGCCACATGATAGCCTATTAAGATGTTCTTACCATGCGGGCATGTGTGTCACAATTGCCTCTGTAGGTGTCCAACGATACGCATATGTTTTGGCTTGCGCATGGAGTGAACCTATATAGAACTCGTTTACGATGCCCCAGCCATCTTAACCCAGTCCGACCAACCCGCCAGAACAAGTCGCACGTTGCTGTGTATACGCATCGCTTTGAAACATACATCGAATGGCAGCATCCGATACGCAGTTGTAAATCTGAAGGCTGCCGCGAAGATCCACAGGGCAAGTTTTACACGCGTTCCACATGTGCCACTCAGAGAGATTATAACAGATACCATTTTCTGCATGTTGCCGTCACGTTATGTGTGTGCTCCTACCATGTTGAGTACCATGTCTGTTGCGGCTGGGCTGCTTCCAATGAGTTCATGCGTGGCGGATCACGTCAAGCACACATACTGCCTTCAGATCCACCCGAGAGGTTTCTGCCCACGTGAAGTACACATGTATAAGAATCTTTTGATGTTGTCTGCGCGGCGTCGTTCTTGCGAATACAAACTTGTGTGCGACTTCCGCGAATGCTCACCCGTATGGCTGTTATACACAGCTGGACAGGCATTCGTACACGATACCTGGTGCTTGTTGGGGACAATCGAACATTCCTGAAATTTCGGGGGCAGCAAATGAGCGCTTGCGGCGAGTGATGGTTTACGTGGCTGCCCGCATGCCTGTCAGGAAATACAGATGCACCGAGACACAATGGTTCCACATCATTGAACGAGACTTCAACTTGCAGATTTCACCGATTGCCCAGATTGTGCCATACGAGCCGCCCAAAAGAAACTCCATTCCATATCTATCTATAGCCATGTTGCATTCACGTCTCCTTTTCTGAACCCATAGCACATACATCTACAGCACGAATCCCGCTCTTACATTCACATCGGATTTGGCTTGTAGCCACAGGGGAACGAATCGCGTCGCATCAGTGTAACTTCATTTTTTGGCTTGTAACTTTACACCATTTTTTGGCTGAGCCTAGCCAGCACTTGACATCGGATCCACTGTTGAGCAAGCGGGGGAACTACGCACGCCAAACACATAACTGAAACACAAAAAACTTGCTGTTGTGAGTTCCATTGAACTCTGACGGACATATTCGAGTAGCATCCATCGTTGCTCCGAACACGTCACGGACCAGATCAGCTGACGAAGCGAACATGCGGCAGACGCAAACCCTCAACGAGTCGCAGCGTCGATACCGCGCAGAAATACGAAACAAAGTTAACGCAGCGTCTGCCGATACGAATTGTGTACACTGTAGATCGCGACAAGCTGCAGTCTGCTGAGTACTTGTAAAACAGGGGCTACTGCGAACACGATTTACTCACAAATCCGTTCAGCTATGCTGCACAGTCAGCATGGTTCTATTGAAAAATCAAAATGAGAAGTAAATGGAGGATGATAAGATAGGCAAGGAGTAAACTGCAAAGGAGGTAGGAGACGATTCAACATCAACCAAACCTAGCGGCTTCAAACTGACTTGTGCTCCAAGAAACTTGCGCACTTGCCCACCCAGATCAGAATATAGCAATTGGCGGGTTCACATGTACTTGATGCCTGCTTTAAAGCAGGCATTATACCTGTGGCTCTGACCTGGCGGTTGGTATGTGTACCTTCAGGTTACCCAAGAGTACAAGACTTCACAAACTATTGGCTGAACAAGCACTGTGCCAGCTCTATCAGTCCAAGCACTGTGCCTCTATCAGTGGAACATCTCCTCTCTTGTATCACAGTGATACTTAGTGCGGTGCACGGAGACATTGCTTTGGCATAGACGACTTGGCGAACTCGCATTAATCATCACTCGTTGCAGCCAGCAGCACTTGGTAAATGCCGATTGAAATACCTTACTGGTACTTGACGGGCCTAAAGGGTGGCATGCATGTGCAGGACTGTGCAACATGCAATTAATACTCGTGAAGGATATGAATCCCAAGCTGTATACCTTCCAAGATTCTCAGATCGTTAACAGCGCGCTATCGCTCTGAAGACTAACCATCGCAATTTCGTTTAGCGACGTCGGCATCATTCTTCCCGATGCGCCAAACGCGCCAAACTCCTCAGAATGGAGAATCATTCAGCAGCTCGACGGAAAGTTCCAATCTTTCTGCTTTGATCAGTGCGTTTCTGTGACCGGAAGTTCGAGATATGCCAAATCCATTGCCAAGCGGACCGAGCTAAGGGGGTTCATCTTTAGAACCGCGTGATTTCACACACATGTGGCTGCTGATGCCGTGGACTATCTATGAAGCGCATCCCTTTATTTGTCGAATCTAAACGCGTGCATCTTTTGTTTTCCGTCCTTGTATGAAAGATAAATGGTGTTGGCTGACTGCCAATGACACCATGCAACGTACGTAGCTCCCCGCATCATCAAGGCTCTCTGCCGGCTTGATATAATACTGTTGATCTAGTTGTGTTGCTTGGTCGTGGTTTTTGACAGGTTCGGCTCCTGTCGCGCGAGTTTGTTGGTCTACTGGTACAGAGCCTGCGAACAACCATTTCCTCGTGGCAGTTTTCTCAACAGCACAGGAAAAGCTCATAGAAGCTCACCCAGACAGTTTATTCGAGCAGTGTTTGGTGCTGTGGATGTGAATTCGTCACTCCTCTGTTAGCCAGGTGTGCCAAACTATGTGTACACTTGTGTCCCTTTCGGTGTTGTCATCACTACTACTCCACTTTCAACTAGGCATCGCAGCGATCGCTACTCACTCTATAAGCAGTTTATATTTCCATGAGCTTTAAATGAATGTTGGAGACAGAGAATTCAGGCCTGATTGGAAGCTTTGATCTGCATAAATTTTGCACAAGTTCAGAAGAGTTCACAAGCCTTGCTGACCCATCCAAGCTCGTGCAGGCGAGTAAAGCGCAGGAACTACCAGTCAGCAAACTATCAGGATGCAGAAGAGGAACGCTGTTGACCCTGGTCGGAAGAGGCGACCTTCCACATATGCATGGCCACATGCAAATGACAATGACATAAAGCCAGCTTCAGCCCAACCTCTCATCTGCCCGCGATCTCCTCCACCCAGGGCACGTGTACCCTTCAAATACACGCCATATAGCTCCCACACACGCCACCTAGACAGAGATTCAAACGTCGCGCAACGGCCACAGGGGGCAGCAGAGTTGCGCAAGATGATAATGAAGAAACTTCCCCCCCAAGCCAGCCAGCCAGGATCCTGCAACTCAGACCCGATATCAACCTCCATCACTCCGGATCAGTTTCCAGCAGACACTACTAAACCTCAGCTGATGGCAAACGCACCGCGCAGAACGCCGGGCAGGGGGGGTAGAGGCCGGGGTAGGGGGCCTAGCATCACCGGGGTGACAGGTCCTGGGCGGCACAATGCGGCAGGCCGGCTGCCGGCTCCTGCCTGCAGCATGTGTCAACGGAGGAAAGCCTGTTCTAGACCGAAGCAGAGCCTGTGTGAACGCTGCCATCGGTTGTTCCCCATTTGGCGCTCGGCCGGTCTGAAGCCCGATGACGTCACGCTCGTGCTCACAATGATCCCCGACTTTGATAACATGGACGAGCAGAAGCTTGTAGCGCGTGTGAAGGAGCAGTTCGCAGCAATCCAAGCGACCGCCGCCCGTGACATCTCCACTGCGCAAGGGCCTGCAAGAGGGAGGGGATCCGCACAGACTGCAACGTCAAACGCAGGGAGGGGCGCCCGCGGCCGCGGCGCCGGCGGCGCCGTGTCGCAGGCAAGGTCCCTGCAAGATGTCGCTGCTGCACAGCAGGCCACAGTCGCGCACGTGCAAGCACAGCGGGCTGCGGTGTCGTCTGGTGTGTCGATAAAAGGGTCCCAGAGGCCTCGGGCTGAGCGGATGAGGAGGGCAGTGCAGTTCTCGTTCGGCACACAACTCACGTTCGGCAGGCCAGCGGAGGCCCCCCCTTCCCCTCAGAGAAGCACTTCCCCAGGTCCCACCCAAATCGGCCAGATGTCAGAGGAGCTGTGCGCTGTCTTTCCACCCTTGTCCTGCTTAGGTCCTTTTGGTCGCTGTTTCTTCTTCGGTTGTCTTGAGTTTCCATGCTTCAGTACCCCCCCCACCCCCTGTGTTTTCTGAGAACCAAAAGCTGTGCGACTTTGTTCGAGCAGGCTGCGTGGTCCGAGCTAGATTTAGAAGAGTCGTTACTCTTCTAAACTCTGCCTCCACAGCAATGAATGTACTTCCGTGCTCATGTTTGAACATCGCCGTTGTTCTGGTCATGAATGCGCTGCATGGTGTTCAAGGCATAACTCGGTTGATGTTTACGACATGTACCTCATACACATCGCATGGCGTGTCGTGTGAGACAGCGGGAATGTCAGAGACCATGCCGGTTCATTGTGTGAAGCGTTTCACTCGACCAGGGTTTACCATTTCTTCATACCATGGCACTAAACGCTGAATGATCTCCAGTCCTTTTCCCCCTATCTGAAAACACTCGATACACGCTTCAAGGCGCTTGCCCCTCTCGCAGAAGCGCTGTCACTTGCAATGGACGCGGACCTGACAATTCAGCCATCCATTCAGCAACACCCCAACAACTTTCTTGTCATGCACACTCTTCAGCTACTGCTACGTGCGTACGAATTCACAAGAAGATGCGTATCGACTCCGTCTTGGTGCTATTCCTCTGACATTCTCCATCCACAGCTTTGTTTTACAGCATGCCGCCTGCGTCTCCTTCGATGGTGCCTACGCGCGCACGTACTACTGCTCGGCTGTTGAACAATGCTGGCTACTATTGGGTGAATTTCCTCAGTATTTATGTAAACCAACTCACCTAGGGTACTTTTTTCTTGTTGGCTTGCTTGTAAGCATTGCTGCTGACCGAGGATCCTACAATGAAAGCTATTTTAACCAGCGATTTTCATGTTCAAACAGCAACTAAATATCTTCAGTGTTATGTATCGCTCTGATGTATTAAGTCTTGAAATTGTTCTGTCAGATATTGCTGCAGGATGGGGAGTGTACAGGAACTGCACTGCGGAGTTCTTGTTGTGCTGTTTCACAGGGGGTATATAATCGTTGAGTGGGGGTATCTATTCGTTGAGTTTATTGTTGTGGTTGCGTTTGTCACTGGTGTAGTGCCTGTATTGTCAGTGTTCGTCTGAGATGTGCACTTAATGCTTCTGCGTCCAACTGTTTGGGATATTTTCCTTTCGTTTCCTTTTCCGCCGGTAAGAGTGCCCTCCACATCCGTTTACACAGTTTGGAGGCACACGAGTATGCAGTTCAAGTGCGTTTCAGACGTCCAGATAAACTTACGAACCAGTCAAGTGATAAACATATATCTTCAAGAACCTTGCTCCGGCTGTTGGTTTTGCACTCATGCCTGCTGGTGAACCTCTTCCCCACGCATGTACCTCTCTTTTACGATGGTACGTGAAAGCACGCTGCTTGCAACCCCCCTTCATGTGTCTGCTCCTTTGGTTCTCTTGGTCAGGTGCTGAATGGTGCTGAAGCGATTGACGCTCGCTGAGTGCCACCTGTCCGAATCAAAACATGTGCGATGAATCTGCTCTGGAGACGTTTCCGTCTCCAACACAGATTCATCGTTCCGGATGTGCAGCTTTTGTGCTGCCTCGTTGTTGTGGTGACCTTCTCACAAGCCAAATAACTAAACTCAGACCATTATAGTTCAGAGGTACAAAAATTGTCTCCTGTGGACGCATCTGAGGGGCGCTGCCCTGCCCCGGCGGTCTGCATAGCCAAGGCACTAGTGCGCTTTCTTGATATCCGGTTTTAATGCTGTGTATACTGAAGTATGTGCATTGACATCTATGGTTTTGTGTACCCACATGACTTCGGGGCACGTGGAAACGATCCCCGAATAAGTTTCTATCTATAGGATCAAATACTCAGAGGCGACCGAAACCTGCCGTGTAGCCGTGTTACGCAACCTTGTACGGGATTACGTAACCACAAGTGTCGTGGCGGCCGCAAACCGATGACATTTTCTTCGCATCCTGGTAGCGATCGTGACGTGACTACACGAGATCAGCGCTTTCGGTTTCATGTGCCGGTCAACAGGTACAGATTTAGAGTAGTCGCGAGTTGATGCGCAAGTTGAACCTCAACATTCAGCTCCTGGGTCCACTTTGAGGAACAGATAGCCCTTGTCGATGTTATCACTTTGAGGAACAGATGGCCAGCTGTAGCTGTTGTTTCCTTCCCCAGCAGGGCACGAATAGTCATATAATATTGCTGTGCAAGGTTGATATTTGCTTGCGCGAAGATAAGCTCAGCGACGTCTCCATGATGTCTCATCAGCTATCTATAGATCTCTTGGTGGCTAAGCTACAAAAGTTGCGCCGCGTGAAGGGATCACGGCAAGCGTTGAGCTTTTCTGTTTCATGCTAGGGTTAGGGATACTCGAGATACTCGATAGATAGAGTATGCAGAACGTATGGCCACGGGGTTGTCATGTGGGCCCACAAAAACACCGACTACGTTACAAGAACACACCAATCCATTCAGTTAAGACACTTGGAAATTTACACGCTAATTTGCTGCACAGGCAGTGCAATCGCAGAGCAGATGGTACTACAATATTGCTGGCGTGTTCGCGTGCTCACGTGCGCCACACAGTTTTCCGAATCGGATCGTCAACGCGATCGACACAGATCGATCACATCACAGCAGTGCACTGTGGACCCCTCAGCGCCTGCCATGCTATAGGTCTGCCAGCACGTGCAACCATGACTTGGCCATGTCACTGGCTGTATCGAACAGGTGGTTGCGTGATCATTCAATAAATGCATCAGTTTACAAGCTGCGCTGCAAACTGCAAGAATAGCCGACGGCGACCACCTGGACTGGTGACTGGCGGCGCAACGTTTGCGCATAAATTCGACCAGCGTTGCAGCACCAAAAACCAGGTCTGTGTAATATCAAGAACGGTTATTACTGTGTAGACGATGATGCAAGTCCCTGGACGCAGTTTTTTTTTTTTTTGTGTATTTTCATTCGTGATCCACATTGCTTGCAATTGGCAGGCCCTTCACGGTCCCTTCCGCGGTCCCTTCGTCTTTCTGCAAGCTCGATGGCTCCGCGATGCGACGTGGTTTTTTACAATCTAACATCAAACTTCTAGCGCAAGTCGTGATCATTGTCAGGAGCACAAACACGTTCATAAGCTGGAACCAGTTCGCGTGGCAGTGCGCAACCTGTGAGTCCCTCATAAGAAGTCTCTAGGTCGTCTAGAACCATCTATCTTTGTCCTTCGTTGCTTACGTCATCAACGTATTCGAGACGTGTCAACTGATTACATTTTTCGATTCAAGACGCATGGTCTTACAACAAGGATGGTTTGAAGACAATGATGGTTGCATGATGGTTCCATCATGGTTCTTATGTACGCACACCCCGTCGTGTTTTTTCAGAGCGGTACACTTTTGAGTTCCATACCTCACTAGGCAACAAGCTGCACACTACCCCTCAACCCATACCAACGTGACTAACCACCTTCATCACCTGAATATTCTTCTGTAAGCAACTCTGAAGTTTCAGAACTTTGGATTTTCTAACGCTGCCTGTTCTCCAAAATGGTCTCCCTCCTGCTGTACTGGCCGCCCTACATCAGTTCAAATGTATCTACGTGTCGTGCAACCATCAGCAGTCCGTGGTGCTCATGACGCTCTGCATGCAGCCCACCTGAAGGAGCAGCGACCACGAACACGAAGGCGGTGATGGGTGTCAAGAAGTCAGACTCGGGGCATCCTCACCCACAGGCAGTCGCAGCCCGAGCGGCCAGCTCCGCAGTCGCAGCTCCCCCGCCCCACAATGTACCCCCCTCTGCCAAGCAGCAACAGCGGGCACCCGCACACTCTGCTGCACCTCCCTACGCAGTAGTGCATCCCCGCACTCAGGTACGCTTGCAATCACTCAGTTGCTACCCCCGCACGGTTTCTTGAATCCACATGCACATGAACACGCAGGTCCACATGCATCGTCATGCATCGCACATTGTTCAGTGCACCGAATTGTGGAGCACCCGCAGGTTCTGCAACCAACCACAGTGCCCCACATTGTCCAACAATCCGCATTGAACCACCACTCCGCATTGTGCGACGTGCACATGTCGTGCAGCGCACCCTAATCCACCACCGGTTATCACCTTCCAGAGATGGCAAGGCCCGAGAAACTGTGCAGGCTTCTTCACAGGCTACGGACCTGCTCGCAAGACGCCTGGCCGGGAACACCGCATCAACTGCCGCCGCCTCGAGCCCTCCTGCATCCCCAGCCGTACAGAAGAGGGCCACCAGCATGGCCCCTGCGGACCCCTCTCAGCAGGACGCGGCAATGCGTGCACGCGCCCGCACCCAGCATTCTGCTGTGGTGCAAGGCGTTCCTGCAGTTGCCTGGAACTCGCAAGGGGTTGCTCCGGTGATGCAGAAGAGTGGAGGCTATGCAGCTGCGTACTCCCCCCAACAGATACACCAGTTCGTGCCAGGCTACTCGCAGGCATTCCGCGGCAACGTGGCCAGTGGAGTTCCTATCACGATCGCCACCACCGCCAGCTCCGCACCCCGCACATATCCAGCCGCCGGGCCACTGTATCACTCTCCTCGCCCTACTCGCGTGCACCAGGCCCCACAGAATCCCGCTCAGGCTATGACTGTCCATCAGGCCATAAATAGAATAACGCGAAAGGATGTACGGCCCTCGGCGCGAAGCTCTGGTGCTGGCGCGCCCGCTCGTGGCACAGGCCGCAAACCGGAGCCTGGCGCGGTCATCAGAACAGGCCGCTCCAGAACTCCGGAGCAAACCCCTGCCGCATCGCGTGGCCCCATGACTGGGGCAGGCCATGATGGTAGCCCCATCGAGCACTCCCCGTCGCTCGCACACTACGGCACACACCCCCTCCCTCCGGAGCGACAGACCCTGGAGACTGTGCTGCAGACCCCTGCTAGAGGTGCGGGGCCTATGCATGCAGCAGTGCTGATGTTCATTGACCATTTTCATGCTTCTAACATGGAGTGCTGGTGTGGTTTTTGTGACATGCAGTGCCGGTTTGGTTTCTGTTTTGTTCTGGGGGAAACGCAAGGTTACGAGTCAGAAAGTTCGCCGGCCAGCTACGCACCTGCATGGCTGTGTGTGGGCATGCACCTACCTTGGCAGCGAGTTAGACAGGCTCGGCGCGCATACTAAGGGCGTTCTCAGTGCTTTGTGCCGTGCCAGAGTACCCTTCCAATAACCCATATGCACGATTGTCTGCTGTGTGGACTTCCTATCCATGTACTGACTTGATTCTGCTTGATTCTGCAATTTTTGTGTGACACCGGTGCATTTGGAACCGATAACATTGCAGTGATACGGTGGTCCCTCATTGCAACTGCATCGCACGGCAAACTGCTTTCAAGTGTGCTTGCATGTAATGGAACGCTGCTCTAAACGGAAAAGCTGTTGAATTGTGTGTTCCAATGCCATGCAGTCATGCAGCAGCCCCGGTTCCCTCCGCTCCTCTCTGCTATGCCACCATGATACCCTGCCTCGGGTCTCCCTCAACTGATTCTTCTAAGTACATCAGCACTGTTTTGGGGCACCTCTATGGGACTCCACCGTTTCGTACTGGTGCTCAGAACTTCGTTTTGTTGACGTGCAGCTGATAAAAAAATTTATTTGCATCACGCATGTGTGCAGGGCATGGCCGCCTTGGCTCGCAGTCTGCAGACGTGCAGGTCTCCCATGCAGTGGACGCCGCAGCCAGAGTCCTTTCAAGTGTCACCAACACCCGCCCAGAGTCCACAAAACCCACAATGCGGCAGCTGCGGGAGGTGCGGCGTCCCATGCTTGATATCTGCGCCCACTGCGTACCATGTGCACCTGTGCCCCCCCTGCAGACGCTGCTGCTGGTCCATTGTTCGACCGCGGGCTGCGTCTGCGGCTGTGCGCGGGCCCGCTTTAGATGTGTGTGCCTCTGGTCTCTGGTTACAGCTCTGTGGGGGGCTGCCCCCCTCTTCACCTGGCTGCTCTTACTACGATATTCGGACTCAGGTCGATTTTCCTGTAATTTCTTGACAGCTGCTACTTTCGTGTTCGTTTGAAGGTGGGGACAGAACATTCGTATCGCTAGCCAGGGGAGAATGCGTATTGCTAACCAGTGTCAGAAAATATCAAACGCACATCCGCATACCTACACATTTTTTTTCTGCGGCCATTCTGCATGTATCTGATCAACCTTCTGCTTTTATCTTCGGATCTCGTAACTGTCATGCGTGGCCTGCAGCTGGCTGATGCGTGGATGCGCGACCACGTGGAGTCAGAGAGCCAGCGCGTGCTGGCGGGGGGGAGCCCCGATGCGGAACATGCAGACCCCCAGCGCCTCGTGGACGCCCTCGTCAGAGTCACTCGCTCCGACATGGGCGCCTCGTATCTCGGCACCGGCCTCCAGGACATCATCTCCCAGGTAACAGCTATCAAAAGGTTTCTGCCGGCCACCCTCCTGTCCCCCCAATCCCCTCTGCCACCTGCTGCCGCACAGTCCCCGCAGGCGAGCCCTGGAGTGGTACCTGCGGCGTCTGACGCTGAGCACCGCGACCAGAACTCCCAGCCAGGAAACATTATTCCGCCTGTGCCGGTGAATCGTTTGCAACAGAATGCTGGTACGGAAGGCAGGTTGACAGGGGGTGATTGGGAGGCCTCTGGCAGGGAGGGGCTGCGTGCTCACGATGGAAGCCCTAGACTGTCTGATCCTCAAGGCAGACCGCTGCCGCCACGTGTTCCGATTGTGGGTACGAGGCCTGCAGCTGTGTATCCTGTGCTGCATTGCCTGCCTGCCTGTGCTGCTGCGTCTCATAATGTTTTTGGTCTGATGAGTTTGTGACTGGGTGACATGTTCAACACCCGATGTCAAGCTTCCAAACATTATGAACATGCAACGAGAGTTCTTCAACTCTGGATCCATTCATCGACACTCTGCATGGTGTTGTCCCACTGACTTCATGTCGCCTTCTGCTTGCATAGTCACTGCAACGTTTTCCAGCAGCCCCTTCAAGAAGCAATCGAGCTCAGAGAACAGTAAGCATGAAGTCGATAGTGATTGTCTCGGATGAAGGCCCAGGTCCTGGTGTCGCGAGCTGCGCGCATGCCTGCTTGTACGTCTGCGTAAATGCTTTCTTCAAGGGCATTGCTGTGCAGGGGCGGATATTCTGCGCGGCAGCAGCGCATCAGTCAGTGGAAGAACCACAGCTAGGCTGGAGGGCCCCGCCACTGCCCGCACAAAAGGTATGCCATGGTGCCTCCGAAGAGTTTTCGCTGTATCATGTGTTCGGCGTAGCCCTTCTACCAACTGCTGACAGGTGCCCTGTCTGCTTTTGCGGCCTGCTGCTCACTCATTGTGCGTGCTCGCTTGTTACTCAGGGACACATGCCATCACATGGCCCACTGTTTCAAGCCGTTTCTGGTTCTTCTAAGATAGACTTTCGTGCGCAAGAGTTTTGTGCGCAGCACCAGGACCCCTTGAATGTGCCAGCCAGCGCACTCGCCATGACAGTGTGTTGCACGCAATTGATCGCTTCTCCAGAAGCCATGCTTCTCCATTGCATCGCTCTGTTGCCTAGGCAGCATCTGTGGGGGCATTGTATGTGGCTTCCAGCCAGTGATGTGTGCCTGAAGTGTGCCTAGCCACTACCAGTTCCCAGCAATGGCATGCGTGCTACTGCAGGCTCTGATACAGGCCAGAGAGGAACAGATGCAGGGGGCAGAGGGGGCCCAGTTGGAGCTGCGACTCCAAGCCCTCGGCAGTCCCTCCCCCAGGCCAATGCCGGCTCTCTGCAGCGGGCCTCTCTGCAGCGGGCCGTGTCCAACACCACACGCGCAGGTGTGCCTCCTCTGCTGTGTGCCTGCCGCTCCACACCCCCTCTCCTCCCCTGCCCAGCTCTAGAACTATCCGTTTCATCAGACCCTGAGCTGTCCCGATTGTGTGTGTTTCTGAACCTGAGTGTGGCTGTGTCTGGCAGGCTGCCGCTTTTTCAGAGCAGTGTGTTTACTTGCGACGTCGGCCACCCCGCACAATGTGTCCACCGCATCCATGTAATGGCGTTGTGATGCAAATGTCCTCCTGCTGCCCTTCTTGACTGCACCCTGCATGCATGCATGGTATAGTGTAGTGTATTACAGTCTGTTTGCGTGCATCTGTACAGTGCTATGTGCGCTTGCGAAGGCAAGCCGGGTGCAGGTTCCAATGGTTCAGCACCGCATGTGCCCGCTGCTGAAATCATCCGGGGCATGACCAAGAGCACCAGCGCCGACTCTGGCGTGTGTGCATTCTGCAACAGCAAGGTGGCTGAAGGGCAAGGCTTCCGGCTGACCACGGAAGATTCCAACCGTTCCTCTTCGCAAGAACCCTGCAAGGTGTGACTGCAGATGCTGCATAGTATTTTACAAACCGGACAGGTAGTAAATAGGCATGAACTCAAATAGCCAAGACTTCAGAGTCTTCAGTACACGATGCTGGTTTCGTGCTTTCTTTCTGTGTGGTGGTAGCCCGCTCTCGTGTTTGGTGTGCATGGCAGATTCTGTCCCCGGTGCTTCTGTTCTCTGAGAGCTGGGTCCCGCGTTCGCATCTGTGCTAAGCAGCCTGCAGGGTGTGTGATACATGGGATCATATAATTATTATGTTTTCTTGATTCACTTTTCACTGCTCTTTACAGCCCGGAAAAGTGTCCTCTTTCCGGCCCGCCCTGCGCCTGTACTGATGTTGATACTTTATGTTCCGCAAGCATGTGATGGGGGCGCAGAAACGTAGACCAACTTTGTTCATGGGTCATGAGTAACACAATCAGTCATAAAGTCCAGTCAGCAGCTGCGCTTTGTGTTGCGATCCGAGTCAGCAGCTGCGCTTTGTGTTGCGATTCATAGTACCACCAGGTGGAACTGTGAATCCCACCCTGGGATCCAATTTTCGTGTCATGTGTTGCCTGTCTTACAGAATCTCTGGATCATCTTCGGCTTCTAGATACGATGCATCAACTCCAGATCCTGAAACCTCGCTTACCGCCTTGCTTGATCCACCCATCTCGCGCTTCAGTCTCTTTCGATTCGTAGTGTCACATAAGAACGCGTGCGGGGTATGGCAACAGCGCGACACACCTATCCCATTTGTCTGCCAGCACGTAAGATACGATAGGTGGATCACGTGAGCCGACATGTGACCGGCCGAGACCGTTTGTTTTTCTGTATCTGAAATCTGTGGGGACTGTCGGCCGACGTAAACATTGCCTGCACGTTACGCTGCTAGTATTTTGGTTGTAGGTGTTGCTGCGCATCACGTCGGGTATACTTACGTAAGTATCGTCAGTTGCCGTGCTGTACACATAGCGAACGCATGCGCAGCGGTGTGATGCACTCGTCACAGGATTTGCGCTTGCTTTTCTTTCAGGAAGACCATGAACTGGATCAATGCATTGTTTGCGACGTTCCACACCCATCATGCGCGCTGGAAGTCTGATCTAGCTCGCATTCGGCAAACGCTTATAACTATCAGCACTTGGCCACTGTGGCGCTGAGGCCGAAGCTCAAAATGAGTATGTCGTAGTTCCCGAATAATCTTACCTGCTACACACTCCACAGAAGCGGGTCCTGTCGATGTATTGTGCATCCATGTGAACGACAACATTACGAGTTCAGGTCGGCTTCAAAGTCACTGAACTAAGTGTCTGCAGTACAGACGAACCGCCCCAATAAACAATGTGCCTTTGTGTGAAAGGTGCACAATTTATTTACAAAACCTGCTCGTCAAAATCAAGCGTAGCAGCGGCCTTGCCCACCCCTTCCATGCGACAACCACAAGAGATACACAAGAGCAGCACAGCAAACGAATAATTCACAGTCTCCAAAAAACCCCCGTTCTCCCACAAGGACGGCATTGACAGGAATATCTTGACCGCTCAACAGAATGCACAGGATGCATGAGTGTGCACACACATGTTCCATTGCGCAAGGTGCTGTGACACAGAGTTTGCATCGGGCTATTTGGGTTCTTGCTTATTCACTACCATCCAGTTTGAAAAAAACGTCGTTTTGATCTAGTTAACTTCAATTTCTTTCTTTCTTTTTAGCTTGTCAGGAGCAGTAGCTTTTTCGCTTGCTAACTCGCAAGAAACTCAAAAAAAAAATTTAAATAACAGCTAGGAGTGGTGGGCCTCCGCCTGCCTTCCTAGACCGACCTCTCATAGCCACTCGCCCGGATAGCTCTTGCCTGGTATTTCCCTTACAAATGTGTTGCATCCATACAGGATGCCGACAGAAAACCTCTGCATGCGTGCAAACTAGCTCCATGCTTGCGTGTGCGTTTTTGTTTTCTGCATTGGCGCGTGCATGCCAGCCCCACAGCACACACTGAAAGGTTGCAGCGTTCGAAAGCTGGCTATGTTCAACAACTACAGGCACAGTGCCATGCTCGCACACACGCCGCATGTACCAACACCACCTGTTGACCCGTTTTGTGCGTGCGCACTCATCTACAGCCTCTTGTTCCAATCCTCTGCCCCGCACCTCCTAATGCCAACTCAATCCCATGCACCAAGATGATGTGCCCACTGCGAGGCCTCTTCACTCAGCATATCACAGTGCCTCTTATCTACCCGCATGCACTATCATAACTTGTCCTTTCATTTCGAAGCACTGCTTGGCATGCAGTGCCCTCATGCAGTAGCATTACTTGTCCTTTCAATTAGTACTTGTCCATTCATCGACAATACGAATCGGAACAACTTACACGCATAATAAAGCAGGGCACAGTAGCTATATTTCTCGTCTGCTGACCCCCCACGCAGTGCCTGCAGGTCGTATGCAACGATTGTGTGCCCACAGAGTCAGAAGTGAACGACTTACGAGGAGCCACGGGCCCCCTGTCCCGCTTCATGGCCCGCGTCATCACCAACCAAGGCCTAGCCAGGATGCAGAGCAAGCCCGCCCCCTCCACCTCAGACTTCATCTCGCTGTGGGACTGCTACAAAACCCACATCGACGACTCATGGCGCGCCCGCTGCAACCACTTCGCCGGTTCCTTCGCCTCTGCCCCCCTCCCCCTCGAAGCCGCCCCTGCTCCAAGCGTAGCTGCCACAACACCACTCCCTGCTGTTTCCACGGCTCAGAATGAAGATGCTGAGGCTCCTGCAGAGCCCCCAGCTGGTGGGGCTGCAGTGGCCGAACCTCCTCGGACTCATGCCTCGGCTGAAGGCGTGCCTGCCACCCCGGCGGACGCTCTAGTTGTTACCCCAGTTGCACCCCCGGCTCTTTCTGCTCCACTGGACGCTGCATCAGAGCCGCAAGGGGTGGGCATGAAGCGGAAGAGCATGGTGGATGCCGCGGAGGACTCCCAGCCGCCCGCGGCCCGCCAGCGCTTGCACGAGCTGCGGAAGTCTACTGGCACCGCTATCCAAGAGGCTGAAGCCACAGAGCCTGAAGCAGCTCCAATTGTGTCTACCAGTACCCAAAACCTAGGGATTGTACGTTTTCCTGAAAACACACCTGTGATGCGTGCTGCTTTTGGTGACGTCAGTGTGCCCACGATGTGCGTTTGTTGGAGCTGCATGTATGGTTGTGCTCTGAGACGTGGTGCTGCAGGTCTGTGGCGCGAGCATCCCACTGTTGTATGTAATTGTCGTACTGGTGTACGCAACTGCTGATGTCCTGGTTGTATGCCAGTCCTGTTTGCATCGCAGCGGAGCCTTGCATTATATTACGGTGTACATCGCAGCTAAGCCACTGTTGGGCCAGCTGGGTGCCAGCAGTGGGTGTCTGCGGCCCACTCTCTCTCTCTGCAGCACCCTCTCTCGTGTGTTAGTCAGGGCAAGAGCTTCAAGCAGCTGTGCTGATATGGTGATGCCTCACGCTTGCGCGCACGTCTGCAGGTGAAAGTGAAGTTTGACAAGCTCTCTCAGCCGTTTTTATCGCGCCAGAAGCTGCACACTGCCACATCCATGATGTCAAAGACACTAGAGCAACTGCGGCAGTCTCAACAAGCATCAAAAGGAGCCCCAGCAGCAAAGACGGCACTCTCGAAAAGAGTTCCGCTGCCCCTCAGGGCCGTGAAGGAGGCCGCTAGTGTGGCCACACACACCCTGAAGCTCCTACCGGGCAGGCTCCCTCCCACACGTGCCACACTTCCCTGTCCCTGCAACACATTTTCTTATCAGACAGCTTCAGAAAGATAGCTTCGTTGTGCACCGCGTGCCCTTGTCGCATCGTAGGCGCCCACTCCCACTGTGACTGCCAGTACTACTTGCCTTGGGCATAATGGCTTGGGCATAATGGCAAGTATCTTGCAAGTACTGAGCACTGACATGCTGCACAAGCTCACTGTCCTCTGCATTCTGATCATTTAGTATTGTGCAAGGCTCCCTGTACGCTCCTGCAGTGGTTGTGCCTGTGTGGTTGACTTCCTGCATGGACCTCAAGGTGCTTCACCGTTCAAACTACTCATGTACGGAACATGACAGTGTGGGGCGCCACCCTCGTGATGCCTATTCCACGTCTTGGGCATATCACGTTAGTTGCTATGGATTGAAGAACATTGAACCTTGCCCTCTGCACTTCAGTGGCAGCTCATGCCACTTAAATCTCGCTCTTCCCGTCAATGCAAATCTAAAAGGATCCACAGTCAACCATTCTTTTATTTTTTATCATTCCCACCTTTCCACATCGAGCAAGCCGTCCACCAGGGCCACCCAGCAGAGCTGGCACGCTGCACTCGCCTTCACAGCGCCTTATGCTGCCCAATCCCCCAATCAGTGGCTCGGCCCAAAGTCTCCTGTGCCAGAGCCGCATGCACCCCATCTCTTCTCTCTCCTCCCCATCCGCATGGTAATGGCAGTACAGACCGTAGCCCAAACTCACAAGCAACGCAGCATCCATATTAGCGCAGCATGCATGCAGGTGGATCCGACAGCGAAACCATCGAGAAGCTGGTGGGAGACATCACAGCTGCTGCGGACGAACTGCAGTCTGCGGGTGCTGCTGGAGTGCGTGTGGGGCATGCCTTGCAGCTGCTGGAGGCCTCATTGACGCTGCATTTTGGGGTTCCAAGCCTGCCCAGTATCATATGCGCCCTCGAAAAGGTACCGCCTTTTTGTGGTACCCCCAGCAGCCACTTCCGTCTGCAGAGAGCACCTCTGTTGTGCCGTTCGTTTGTGCCCCAGCGTTGACAAATATATGCAGAATGTATGTTTTGTGCAGCAGTAGCCGCACTGCAATACATTAGAACTCAAACGGCACAGAAGTTTGATACTGAGCAGCAGGTGTGTGCTGCAGGCAGTGGAGGGCCTGCAGGAAGCTGCGGGAGCTGCTAATGCAGCAAAAGCGTCGACGCATGTAGTGGACAAGGCGATGGCCAGCGTGGTGGCGTCTGTGCGCGTTGCGCTGCTGCACATGCCGCAGGCGATGCGGCATGCTGTGGCAGCTGTGGAGCTCTGCATGGGTAGAGCGCCTCCTTCTGGTGCAGGTGTGTGCTTCCTGTGCGCATGGTTGTGCGTGTGCCTGGAAGACTTCCTTTAACTTCAGTAGTGCAACTGTTGTGCATATGATCAGGACATAAAAGAGGGATATCAGGAAGCATGCAGTCATTGGCAACAGTAACGCAGGCTGCGCAAGGCAACACCCGGAGTGCCCAACTCTGACACTGTGCCAACAGCACAAATCAGTGCTGCTGGTCTGGTGGAATTCAGTCCAATATAGCAGTACCACAACTAGATAATTTGTTAATTTACGAGTATCTGGGGCCCCAAATTTCTCTTAGAAGTACCAGTCCATGTATGCATCACTGGCATATTGGGCACTATGTATCAGATGCTGACAGGCAGATGGTACATATCACAGGCTCTGTTACCTTTAACCCGTGAAACCTGGGGTTGAAGACAACTGAACATTCCTAACCCTTGAAGCGCCTGGATCATTTCAGGACGTCGAGTGTGTGTGCAGAAGGTAGCAAGCCTGCTTCGCGCAAGACCATCGGCGCCCCCGCCGATGCCCAGCACCCCAAGGCCACTTCCGCTCAGGCTACAAAAACCACAGACCATGCAAGGCGTGCGTCCGCAGCCGACGCCGAGCAGCCGCTGCTGGCCCGCGCCGCCCGCAAGCATCCCGCTCCGATGGCCCGCAGCCGCCGCGCAAGCCACGCCGACAGCGACGCCAGCGGCAGCGCCGCCGCTGCCCCTGCCCCTGCAGCCACCAGCGACGGCCCAGTTGCAGGCGTAACCCACAAGCTGCCTTCCATGGCAGACTACGGCGACCGGCACCCCTGCGTCATCTGCGAGCGCACAAAGCCCCTGTGCATCCTCCCCTACTGCTTTGGCGCATGCGAGGTGTGTGCCACACTATGGGTGCAGTGCCAGAAGTACGGCATCGGGCTGGATGAGGTGCGGCGCGTGTGGAACATCAAGTCCAACTCCGACGGCTTCACATCCCTCGCACGTAAGCTCATGGAGCTGCGCGTGCTGCACAACGAGACCGCTGCGCAGCACGTGTGGCAGGCCGCCGGCAACATCTCCTCACTGAACAAGTTCACCCTAGCCACTCCTGTCGTGCGCGACAACCAACAGCGCCACCAGATAAAACGACGGTCCGCGCCAGGCGACAGCCTCATGAGCGGCGAGGGGGACGCCGCACCCGCACCTGCAGCCACTGCAGCAGCAGCGCCTGCAGCTGCCCGCAGCAATAAGCCAGGCTCCAGGCTCAAGACCTCAACTTCTGTGCTGGGGAATGCACCTGCAGAACAAGAGCAACCCTCCCCGAGGCCGTCTGTTGATGATGTACCAGCATCTGCGCGTGGGAGCTCCAGCGGTGCCGCACAGCGGCCTGCGGCTACATTGAAGCCGATTGAAGAAGGCAATGCTGCGGCCGTGGAGGCCCCTGTACAGAAGAGTGCAACAACAGGGGCCACACAGGCCCCCATCAAGCATCCTATGTGGGCACCCACACCATCCAGAACCGCCGCACTGGCCAGCACAAGTGACGCGGCCGGCACCGCGGCCACGAACAAGCCGGCTGTCATGCCCTCAGAGCAAGACTTTGGCAACAAGTCTGAGTGCGTTGTTTGCGGCAAACTGCGGCCGACGTGCCTCCTGCCGCATGCGCTTGGGGCGTGTGAGACGTGCGCGTCGCTGTGGGTGCAAGGGCAACGCCAGGGCCTCAGCCTGGATGACTTGAAGCGTGTCTGGAACCTTGGGAAGTGGCGGGACTACTCGATGGTGTTGAAAGCGGTGAGGCACTTGCAGCAGCAGGGCGCACTCGCGTCAGAGGAGCTTGCGCAGGCGGCTCTTGAGGCTGTGGGAGGCTCTGTCACGTCTTTAGTACAGTACAAAGCAGGCCAGGCGGAGGCCCTCATTGCAAAGCGCTCTGGAGGGCGGCACAGTGCGCCTGACCCGCTACCAGAGGGGCTGCCCGCGCGGCCCGCAAGCCCCCCCGTAGCGGCGCCGTCGCCCTCACGACCGGCAGCCCCGGCAGGAAAAGCCGGTGATGGGGTTCCCCCGCCAGTTGTAGCAGATAATCTCAAGGGGAAGTCGGCACCTTCCCGACGCGGGCTTTCCCCCACGCTGACGCCAGTGCCGGCGCCAGTGCCAATGCGGCACAACACAAAGCCCTTGTCGCTGCCGTCGATGCAAGACTTTGTTCAGAAGGCAGACTGCGTGGTGTGTGGGTCGTTCAGGCTGACCTGCACCTTGCCGGACGCCCTCGGAGCGTGCCAGCGCTGCGCTGTGCTGTGCATCCAGTGCGCACGCTACGGTTGCACCCTCACTGAGGTGCAGAGGCTGTACAAGGTGTGCCACGACAAGCAGTTCGTGCTGTCCAAGATCCCGGAGATCGCCAAGAATCTGAAGGAGCAGGACTTGTTGAGGTCCAACGCTGCAGTGAAGAAGGCGCTGAAGCTGAGCGGCAGCGTTGGCGCACTTGCGAAGTTCCGCATGCCCGCCTCTGAGGCCGCCGCCAGCGCTGCCACCGAACCAAATGCAGGTGCGTCATGCATACCACCGTGACTGGAGTACGCAAGTGGTGCATGCAGCTGCCTCCTGTGCCCTTTTGCAACCCTTGTGCTTGGGTTGCATTGTGACTGCAGTTACGTGCTCGGTACAAGGTTTGGGTACTGTTTTGTTGAATGCTTTCTGCAGTACGTGTTTCTGTTGGTCTATTTCAGATGTACAGACCAGCACATATAATTGAGGATGAGGGGGGGGGGGGGCAAGGCACCCCCACAGCTGCCCTGATTCCTGTCCAAACTGCTTTTTATGCTGTCGCGGAGAGTCCGCTGCCCGCTTTCGATCTGCTGTGGTTTAGATGGCAGGTGCCCCATGTATTCGGTTGCTCGAATCCCAATTCATGCGCGCACAGTTCACAAACTTGCCATTTATTCAGAATCAGTTGCCAATAGTGTTTGCCTGCAGAGGTCCTCGATCCTCTTGTGTGGGATAGCGTTCACAGTCATCAGCTGCCACATGCCGTGCCGGTACTTGTGTGGTACTGTCTACATCGCTTCCCACCCATTCTTCCGCACTGTGCAGTGCCAGGCAGCAAAGATCAGCAAGCCCCCTCCAGCCACACCAAGCCACCGCATACCACCACTCACATGTCGTCCGAAACCAGCGGTGGCAAGAAGCGCAAGCGCACCTCACAGGCTGGCGCTCTTCCAGAGGAGTCCGCGGCCACCGTGCAGGGTCACGCTGCCTCCGCACCAGCGCGCGTGACCACCAGTGGCCACAAGGCTGCTGCGTTGATGGCGGAGCCTCTCCATCGAGACACCATGGTGCGCACGTTTTACGCATGCCACGCCCCTTACATGGCAACTTGCTCCATAGTTCAGCACCGCCTTGCGTCTTGCTCTCTTCTTTGACATCATTACATGATTGAATGCTGCTGCCGCAGCAGCGGGACACCGGCGTTGCTGATTGCTCCGCGTAAAGCTGCTCTGTGTTCTGGTTTCCCATTCTGAAGTTTTGAAGCTGCTTCAAACTCTCCTTCAAGCTCTGTTTCCAACTGCTTTTTGAACTCTCTTTCACCGCATGTAGCTGTGCGTGCAGGCTGCGGCAGACGCGGCAGACACACAGCAGTGGAAAGCCCTGGGATGGTCGACTGTACAAGCGAGAAGCAAAGCCCAACGCTTCGGGTCTCCAGATGCGTCCAACCCTCTCCACCACGCCCCCTCCCGCAAACCCTCAACAGAAGCGCGCGCATCTCAGGAGCCGCAGTCCGCCGCCGGCGCCAGCAGCTCCCCCAAACCCTCAGCTGCCGCCGTGCGACGCAGCTCCTCCCCGCGCGCACGCCCCTACGCCACCAGCACCCTCCAAAGCCAGCGGCGTACCTCATCCACCGAACCGACCGGCCACCGCCCCAACCGTAGAGGCGTCATCCAGTTCAGCTACCTGCCGGACGCGTACACTGGCAAGGACTCCAAGCAGTCCAGGAGTGAACTCTGGGCCTGTGATCAGAGCCTTGAGAAGTACACCACTGCATTCTCCACGCTGCAACAGGTCCCGCACGATCTGCAGCGTGAGCACGAAAACTCAGTACAGGCTCTGCAGGCATACGCAGACTCTTTCCTGGCCCCAACGGGTGCCCAGGCTCCCGCTGATGCGGCTATGGATGAGCACCGGCTCGCGGTCGCGGGCTTGGCTGCCTATACAGGCGTGCTGAAGCTGCTGCAAGCTGCAGTGTACACGATTCGTAACCTCGCGTCGAAAAAGGTGGCCAAGAGCCATGCCGTGGTCGCATGCAAGAACGAGTTCCTGGTCAAGGTGGAAGCCGTGAAGCGCCATGAAGTAGCGCTGCGCGCATCCATAGAACCGGTGCGCAAGAAGATGTCAGAGGGCGGCGCTGTGCCGGCCGGCGACGTGTCGAAGCTTGAGGCCGAGGAGCTGGAGCTGCAGCACATCGCCGACATCCTGCCAGTGCTTGTGAAAGAGATGGAAGACTTTTCTGATACAGAAGCGGAGCTGCTGGCGTACGACATGGAGGCTGTCAAGGCGCAGCATGCCGATGTCATCTCCGGCATGTTGGCCAGCCTGAGAGGGATGTTTGATGATGGGAGGGTGCACTGTGCCACGCAGGCGTCCCCCCGGCAGGCTGCCACGAAGCTGCCTGTTGGGTTGATGGACGAGATCAGCGAGAAACTGGGCCAGCTGCAGGGTAAGAGCTTGCAGGAAATGTTGGGAACTGGCCAGAAGTCTTTCATAGTGCAGGTGCGGCCTGCCGATTCCATTACTCCCTCACACACATACACAGACTTACACGTTTAGCGCCTGTGTTGGCTGCTGATGTGCTGCAGCCAGCTGCATACTCACTGTCTCCTGCCTCCGTGTTGCGAGCACTCTGGGAGAATAGTGTGCCAGTGCACCTACTGGGTGGCACTGCGCAGTCACCAACAACGAACCTGCGCACTTCACCAGGCCGCAGTACCGCTGGCTGAGTCACGATAACCCATGCACATGTGTGCACCAAGCAGAGTGTCAAGTTTGTACGAGTCTGAGTTTGAACTGCTGCGTGCTATTTTCCGCAATCGAGGCAACATAGTGTGAGTGATCGTGACTCGACTGATCTGCAGGCTGAGTCAGACGCTTGGGTGTTCCGAACAACAGAGATACTGGAGGGGGGAGGGGTGGACTCCGCGCAGCTGCGCCACGGCCGGCAGGCGCGCAAGCGCATGCCCAGCGACGCCCGAGACTCCCGCCACATCTCCGAAGCCGGGGGCCTCAACTGGAAGCACCCCCGCAAGAACTCTGCCTCCACAGATGCCCCACCGCCAGCACCCAAAGCCACCGCTGTTGCTAAGAAGCCTGCCAAGCGCCAGAAGCCTGAGGACGTGAAACTGCCTCCTCTTGAGGCTGACGCACTGCCGGGGCTGACCGCGCAGGCCTCCTTCCAGGAGCCTCCCATCGCACCACGGCAGGTGCGGGCCCTCCGCTGCTGAATGCTTCTGTGATTGGTGTCGATTGACATTCCATTGGTGACAGTGTAGGCCAGACTGTGCCCCCAATTTCCCCACATTTTGAAGGACTTCTGCAGTAGAGTACTACTGGCTCAAGGCATGATCAGTGGTGGCGAGCAGCTCACCGCACATCGTGTCTGCTTCTAGCTGCGTGAAGTTCGCACCTGCCGTAAAACACAGTACGCTCGTGTGTTTTATGGGCACCTTACTCAAAGCACGTACGCACCACACAGCACACAAGAAGTGATGGGCAGGCTTGCTTCTGATAGCATGGCTACAAGCAAGCACCATACCTCTGCCACATGCATCATGTGCCACAAGGTTCAACCAGCACCACACCACGTGGTCGCCTGCTAAGCAAACTCCGCCACGCATGCCCTGTGCCCGAACTCACAGCGAGCACGTGCACATGCATGCTTCTTGCTGTTCCGCAGCGGCATTGCATGCAACTGTGCTACGCGGTCACCGCACCAGTACCCTCCTCAGCAGCAACGAGGGGGCAAGCCACCAAATACAGCACATGGATCATAGCTAGGCCTGTGCCAAAATACGGATGGCATGTGAGCTTATGCGGACAGCAGTGGAGAAAGTGTAAACTTGTGATGGGTATTTTCACTCTTTTAGGGGCACTACATCCCCCGGAAGCTTTCTTTTGTTCGGTGCATAGGAATATACGGCGTGACAAATGTACAACCGTACATTGGCACAGGCCTAATCATAACACTGCTACCTACATGTTGCAGGAAACGTACACACTGAGGTTGCAAGGGCCCGCCTCCAACTGGGATGCCGCGTGCCGGTTATGCAGCCGGGTGCTTCTGGAGAGTGGCATCGCCACCGCCATCTCCCCCGGCATCACCGCCCACATCGATGTCAGCCACGAATCTGAGGCTGTCCCGCGCAGCATCAATGTCAGCATCGCTGGCGCTGTCACGTCTCTGCAGCTTGGCGTGGCAGGCAGGTGGAAGAGGCCGCAGGCGCATGCATGCGTGGCGGCGGTGCTGGCCATGGTGTGCGGGGAGAACCGCTTCACCATCCTCCAACGTGTGCTTCTTCTGAACTCCTACGTTGCGCAAGGCAGCCCCAGTTTTCATGCTGCCATGGAGATAGTCCGTGCTTGGGTGTCAGCGTTTTTGCTGGCTGCATGTTGTCTTTGCGCTCGCAGGCCATCCCTCTGCAGATCACCCTAGTCAGAACCCTAGTCAGAACGCAGCACGCCTGCGCAGTCGCCCTTGTGTTCCAACATCGCACGTGCTGCCGAGCAGTCTGCGTTGGTGCTGCCTGTGGCCGTATCCCTTCATGCATTCATGAAATTAAGTGACATGACATGAATGATCGAACTCCACAGAAGGTGGCACCAGAACTGCGTCTCCACTGCACAGCACCACCCTCAAAACTAACGTAGTAGCACCTCAAAGCTTCCATAGTTTTCGAACAATTACCGCAACGAGCAGACCTCACAATCTGTCCACTTCCCAGCTCTGCCCCCCATCTCCTCGTAGGCAGCAGCAGCAGCAGCATCGCATAGACTGACATGCCGCGTGGTGCAGGCGCAAACGTTGCAATCGCAGAGGACCGTGCGGTGTACCCTGACGACCTCCTGGCCCTCTTCACTGCGGGCGCGCAGCTCACCCTCAAGCAGCTGCCCAAGACCCCGGCAACAGTTGAGCGGAGAGTCCTGAACAACCTCGTGCGCTACTCACGCATCCTGCGCATGTTTGAGGCACGCGGCGAGCCCGGCTTCCCCCTCTCCACCATCCGCTCCCTCCGCCGCCGCAACTTCGGGGAGTGGGTGGGCCTGGCATGCATCGCACGCCAGATGGTGCAGACCAACCGAGACATCACACATGCGTACGCGTGGCACGTCATGGACAGGGCTGCTCAGCGCACCGAGCACTTGCGCGAGAATCTCAGGGCGTATCGCGCGAGCACCGAGGATGGAAGCTTCCATCCTGGGTCCAGGCAGGCCCTGAGCAAGAGCATCGCAGATGAGCTCGCTAGCGCGCTGCCGCAGCGTTTCGGGAATGATAAACTGAACTTCGGCACTGGGCTTGGTATCAGCGCAGATTTTCTGGATGGAGTCATCTCTGAGGATGAGGAGGACGCCGCCGATGATCACTCTGATCATGAGTAGGAGTACATAGATGCATGAGACACACGTGAAGATAGATCGCCTCTTGCATATTAATTTGCAGCGCCGGGGCAGGGCTGCGAGAATCTGTGAAGCACCGTGCTGTGACCACAGGGGGCAACTCTATGAAGCACCGCATGAGAGACTACTATCTGGAGGCAAGGTGGCTTGTGGGCCCTTGACGAGTGCACAGCTAGAGTGGTGTGTTGGGGGGCGGATGGGGCGCAGCGGTGTTGCTGTTGCTGCCATTGCTTGCCTTTCATAGCCTGCGTCAGCTCTCGGCCCCCCAATCCGGGGGTGTGTCACACGCTCTGCTGTCCGAAGGAAGCACATGTGCCATCTGATCGTGAATAATCCTCTGCAGCGCACCCCTGGCCACTGCATAGCCGTGCAGCAATCTACTGCCACTGCAGAAATGTGGCCCCTGACACGAAGCAAGTTTGGTGTTGTAACGCTGAAGCTGTGTAGGTTGAATTATTCCCTGTTTAGGTAGAATCAATGAAGGGTGTGAGGTGCAGTGACAGGCCAGTGGAGTGCAGTGTGACCCGCAGATACAGAGTCGGTGGCAGTGGGCAAGCGCCTGCTCCCCCTCGCAGATTCAGTATGATTTCACTTGTAATGACAGATTGTGAGGTTGTAGTTTGGGAAAGCAGCTGTTGGGGGTGTGTGGCCCGCACGGCTGTGCAGCACTGCGCTGCGTTGTAGATAGCTGCTGACGAGTGACTACTGTTTGGTTGTATGACGTAATGTTTCAGCAGATAAGCATCGTCACTGCATGTAACAGCGTCTGTATCTGTGCTACTCTGGATTGTGGTGTGTACTGTCGATGTAATCACATTATGTAATCACATGCAATCACGTTATGTTTGCATCGACTCTGTATGATGTACGTGTTTTCCAATCATTGCAGTAACTGCATCGACAGAACACGGCTGAAGACTCAAAGTTTTTTTCTTCTTTTAAAGGTTGCATCCATGAAGGTGCGGTACAGTGCTCACATGGGTCTTGAGTGTGGCGGCGTTGGAACACAGGTGACGAGTGGTGAAGGTAGACTGGCTGTGTTCCAACTTCAAGGTAAGTGCATGTTCAATCACCTTTGGCCAGCTTCTAAGGGGGCCCCCACTGTAGTGCACTGGCCACTATCGATGTACCTTTCACACTGTAGTGCACAACGATCATGGTGATTGTTTTCAGATCTGCCGCACCCTTTCTCGTCACTGAAGTATGCGTTATGGTAAAGGCAACTCGAGGTCTCGGGCAAGCTTAGCAGAGCTCTGTGTGGTTTCCCTTGTACGAATTCCATGCATGGAAGTTAACTGTTCGGAATTGGGTTATGAATTCGGCGGTTTCTGCGGAGTAGTCAGCATGCCCAAAACGGTAGAGACGTTCTGTGTCAGAAACATCCGCTATAGGCTGATACCAAACCTCAAACCAAGTACGCGGTCGTCCCCAAACAAAATACACGATCTTACCAACTTCTGCCTGGTGGAACATATTCCGAATAACCCATTTGTCGCATAAAATTTTACATTTTGGACCATTTGCACATGCGACAAACAGGGCCGACGTTTTTAACGCATGACGCGTGGACACCTGGGGGACTCAACTCAATTGTCGTCTGTAAACCACTGCTGAAAAGCACTGAGCTGAACGATGCTACCGAAAATTGTACGAGGAGGGGTAGACGGGCAGTCAGGTGAATCCCGGTGCGCCTGACGACCTGGTATACAGCTGGTACACACTCAAATCAACCACACGACCTGGGTCGCGACTGGGTGCCACCTTTTGAACTATTGCACCACTCGCTACGACAACATCAGGCTTTGCCACATAGTCATATTGTATGCCTCCATCTCTACAGGATATGTGCCCTGTTCTGCTCGCATGCCGTAGCTAACCAGAGGGCACGGCACTCGACAGCACCTGCAGCGGGGATGCGAACTCTTCTCCCGCAGTGAAGGACCCGTCACGTGTGAGCACATTAGATTTCAAACATGCTTTATAGGTTTGAAGCAGGTACACTGACAGGACAGTGAAGAAGAAGACGATCTTGAGATACGATGCACTAGGGGAAGCAAAGCATCAGGAAGCACAGCTCAGGCAGCATCACACCAAGAGCACCCAAAGGAACGAACACTGGTGTCAAAGCGCAGCAACCACAGTTTCTCCTCACTCCGCATCTACCGTTGGAGTCAGCAAGGCAGGAAGAAGTGCACTGCTGGAACGAGAATACAACTGGGCAGCAGACCGAAAGATACCGTGGCTACCCTTGCACAGAGCCACACTGATCTTGCGATGTGAACTGGCCTAGGGCTCTCAATTAGCCGGTTAGGATTGATAAGCAAAAGATTAGGATTGTTTTTCACCATCCTAATCAATGGCTAATCGGCATTTTGGGACTTGGTCAATTTCTGGTTAGCCCTAACTAAGGACATTGAGTATGATTAGTTCTACTCCTAATCAACTGTTCGCCTACTTGTTAATCAATTATTCATGCAATTTCGAGGAAACAGACTGGTGCAATGTTGTCATTCCAGTTGACACGAAAGATTGCTCACTTGAGAATATAGCAACAACAGTCGCGCTCTTGCATCGTCCTGCTAGATCGGCTTTGGGGGTACCTTCAGTTTCATAACACTTTGAGGGCGTTTTGGACCGGACAAATTGATTGGACGACTGAGGCAACCTGCAACCTGCCATGAATACCCTTTTGCCGCTTTTCTGGGGAATGTTGTTTTCCGGCGGCCCGCTTTTTTTCAGCTGATTCGGCAGTTTGATCCCTAAATTTGGCGTTTTTTGTGTTTCACCACCAGATGGAATCCCTGGCCCTTGGGACATACAGGTATTGTTACATAGGTGCCCCCAGGCCCATTACATATCCCCAAACTGTGTTTAAATAAGGGAAATGTTCTGTCTAGGGGTGCCTACAAGGGTCGGTACTAATTAATAATCAACCAATAATCGGGTTTACAACCAATAAACAATGCGAAAAAGACACACTCAGGTGTTGATTAGGACCACTTATTAACCTGTTATCATTCTTTATGGCCCCAGTAATTATTGATCAGCGCCAAACTAATCAATGGCTAATCGACCTCCTAGACATCCTAATTAAGATCCCTAGGCAGGAAGAAGTGCACTGCCGGCACAAGAATACTGGGCAGCGTCTGAAAGAGACTGTGGCTACCCTTGCACATAGCCACACTGATCTTGCGATGAGCACTGGCCAGCATAGCCCCAAAGCACACATGCCCAGTGCTGGAGGGCGCAGCCGCCAGGAGCCTGAGGTTCCCAACGCCTTGGCAGTCAAGGTAGCCATAGGATTGAACGGCAAAGACACGGAAGGAGATGCCGGAACCATTTGTGCCAGCTGCCCGCACCTCTGATGCCCTTGCAACGCTGGCTGTCCACCTGGAAATGTAGGCTGCCAGTTCATAGTTCGGGGGTTGCTTGCAGCGCTGTGGGGGGGACGTTTGTGGCTGCAGGCTGTGGCTACAGGTGTGTGATGGCCTGTGCAGCACATTTCGCCGAGTGCAGAGAGTAATGACCTTGATCATGCACCGCACATGTTAAATCAAATATCAAGTTGCGTAAGCATTGACATTGCGGAGAAAGCAATAGCCTCCTCCGTAGGTCGGATGCGTCACAGAGCTACACTCACAGAGTACCGGCAAAGCCGGTACTGGTGTCCAGTGATTGTGAGTATGACGCTGATGCTATTGTATCCATGTTTCATACAGCTGCATCTGCTGCTCAGTCGTGTAGAACGAGAAAGTGCTGTTTGCGAAAGTGTTCGGCGGAATTCTGTAGAATGTTCTATTCCCGTTTCCTCAGTGATCTCCCGGTGCTGGGACTCAGTGACCATCATCTGGTGTTGGAACACCACAACTTCTCGCGATGGTTCCAAGACATTGTCACGTGAACCGAAGCGGATTTTCAGTGTACTTTTCAGCTCAGAGGAAGGAAGGAAAGAGTACATGCATGCACCAGCTGGCTGCGTCGTGGCGACTGGTTCGTCGTTTTTCGGTGCACGTGGCTTTGAGGATTCTCATCGCAATTGCGATGCACCTCGCATGCAGAAGCTGGCTGAAGAGCACATATACCGCTGTTCGTCGCCTGCTGCGGCATCAAGTCTTTGCTATTCAAGTACAACAGCCTCTTGACATCTCTCCGCGTCTGCGTCGGCTGGTTCCTGCTCTGCTTTCTTTCACCAGCACTCCACAAGTACCAAAGGCTCGAAAGCTTCCAATCGTTTTCAGTCGCTGTATAAAGGCCTAGGTTACTGGTAGGCTGAAGTGCGCTCTAGCTTTCGGCAATCTTGCCAAACAGACTTGGCTGCGCCATGTTGCATCGCCACGGGCCCCTGTGCTCTACAACCACTGCTTACGCTTTCATGAGATGTCTGTGAAAGTCCAGGCGTGCTTGTTTGCTGAATAGGGGACAGAATTGGTGATGTGGGTGCTGGCGCGTCACAACACTGGTCTCGGCCCTCGACTCGCTATACCTGCTCCAGATCCATGAAGACGTCTTGAGCATGCAATAAATCACGCTTGATTCATATTATAGTTCTTCATTAGCCCTTTGGCGCGCTGTACGCAGCCTGGTACGGTGCGGGCGGACGAACTGCAGCACCACTCGCTTTCACAGCTGTTCCATGCAGCGCAGCTGAACGTGCCATTGAATAGTTCACGAGAGATACGACAATTTTAGCTTTTCGTTGAGTCGTTGTGCAGTTTGCTGGTGTCCTCCTTGTCCTCACCGAGCCATGCCAGTGTTGTACGTACCAATTCACGGCAAGCATCATCGCGGCAGCATTGCAGTGCACGTCTCGACCATGCAGCTGGAGCGTTCTGTTGGCCTGCTGGTCAGTGCTGAAAGCAGGGAACAGTCGCGTGCCTGCCAACTGTTGGATGGCGTCCACAGTTGCGGCGTGAAAACGCTACTACATCCAAGTTGTTGAATTCACCAAGCTTGCAGGTGCAGCAAGCTCACTGCGCGCTATGAACATGATGGTTCAGAAATTTAAAGCGTGCTCTGAAATCTTCAGTTAACTTTTACAACCTCTTACGCGCGTCGCAGGGGATCCACATATGCTGGCGGTCATAAACACTACCTTAGTGTGAACACGGAACGTTCTATAGTTTTCACTCAAGGTTCTGCGCTTTCCAGAGGCCATCACGTTTCGCTTCGATCCTCGCTAGCCGGTGACGCACCTTTTTACCTTCCTTTCTCTTCCATTCCCACAGAAAAAGCCGAGCAGACCTTGCACATTCTCGGACGTTTTGCAACCGACCATTTTCACTATCAGCTTCCATTCATGGCAGAAGCCCGCCTGACATCATCAAGCTCCACTTGCAGGCAAACAAGCTCCTACATCATGCCAGTTTTGAACATGTTCCTGATGACCAGCACCATGCTGCTGGCTTCCGATGTGGCGGCAACCGCCCGGCACCTCATCGATAAGGAGCCACAGCCAATGCGCCGCTTGACACGCATAGCTGATGCACCTGAGCCAAACGTACCCTGTGGGGCGCTGCCCTTCGAGGTCTGCTGCCCCGTTCAGGTTGGCACATGCGCTCCAGGCCTAGTGTGTGTGGCAGAGATGTGTGAGCCATGCGGTGATGCTGGCGAAGCCTTGTGCAATGGTGTGTGCCCCCTCCTTCGTGTGCAAGTTGTGTACAATTCGGCTACCTTTCTTCTGTGCTGTTTGTGGTATGAGTTTCGCCTTTGTCTGGAACGGAGACAGCAGTAGTACAGCCATGTGATGTACAATGTCATGTACTGAAATCGTTCACCGACAGGATCGTGCCTTAGTTTCAAGAGCACGATTAATGCAGCGGATGCCGCACGCCTCTGGATGACCACTTTCGACGATGAAGAAGATGGAGGGGTGCCTGAGTTCCTTCCCCTCGAGTCCGAGTTTGGAGAGGAGGCTCAGGGAGGCCTCTACGGGGAAGGTGCGTCGCACTGCTCCCCTGTTCCCACCCCTTGTGCATGTTTCCAAATGTTCTGTGGACAGAACATTTGGAGCAGAGCCTTTCGCATACGCACAGAGAGCAGCGGACTGCTGCACTTCAATTCTTTGCTGGTACGTGAGCCATTCTATGGAGGCATGCCTGTAACTTTGCACACTTCAATTCTGGGTACTACGCTTTTGCATAGGCAGGCAGAGCAGCGTAGTGTAGTGTAGTAGTGAACTGAAGCAAGTGCGTAACAAGGTACAGCAGGAGGCCCATGGCGCTGTGCAGGCTCCTATGGCGGATACGGCGGAGGCCTGGAGGACTCCTTCGGCATGCTCGAGGAGCCGGAGGCGCCTGAGCTCATCAGCGAGAACAAGGCAGGTGATGGTGATGGCGATGGTGATGGTGAAAGCCAGGGCAATGACAGTGGCGCTATTTTCGGCAACGTCGACGGTGACGGCAATGCTGGCGGTGATGCTGACGTCCCTGTGACCGAGGGGATGATGCCTCGTAGCCCTGACTTCATTGATACTGTGCCTGATAGCGATGCGCCACAGGTCACAGAGGAGACCAGCAGGGGCGGCACTGGCAGCAGCCGCGGTGCTGTCATCTCTGCCGGTGGTACGCCCTCCAGCCTGTTCCAACTTTCGAGCATTTGCAACCCCGCACCCAAAAGTCTTTTCAGCTTGCTCAACATGTGCCCATAATGCACCACATGTGCTCGCAATGCCCACCCCCCTACTGCACAGCCACTTGTGTAAAAGAAAAAGTGTGGACCAACAGCCAACTTTTTTTGCCATCACGGTGACGGTGCTTGAAATACATTGATAGGACTGCATGGGAGGGGGGTGGAGGGGGGGGGGGGACTCCACACTATTTCTTCACGGTACACGCGCTTTGCAATCATGGTTGACACTGTAGTTGCCACTGCAGCGTGGTGTGGATTCAGTGAGCGGCACATGCACGATTCACAGTTCTTCTTTCATCTATGACAACCAAACTGACGTTTGAAAACCAAAGCAAAATCGTAGGAACATGCAACCAAGCTTCGAATTTTAACAGCAGGTTGGATGTGTGCAGCTGTGGTTGGCGGCGTGGCGCTGCTTGCTGCTGGAGTGGCCGCAATGACATACGCCAAGAGGCGCACCCTCGCTGCCGGCCCTGCTGCTGCTTCCACGTCTGCTCCTTCAATGACTGTTTCTGTTGCGTAGACGCTGCCCTGCAGCTGCAGCAAGCATGCGTAGCAGGCACGCGCGTTCATGGCTGCTTCGATGTTGCTCATATCAGATCTGTGATGCAAGTATGTTCAGAGACACAGGCAGGGGTTAGGAGGGGATGACAGAAGGAGTCTGCAGGGTGGATAGGGTGAGAAGAAAGGAATGCGCCTTGCACTGTGATTCAGAATGAGGAGGATGATCTCGGACGCGTTGTGGCTGCACTTGCTCTGGTTGGGTTGTCAACACCAGAAGCAGCGCAAGGTAGTCTACATGGTCTTAGTTTCGGATGTGGGAGTTGAAGAAGCTGATGAGAGCGAGGGCCTGCTGACGGGCGGTCCATACACTGTGTTTGCTTGATGTGTGAGCTGGAGCTTGGATAGTAGGTGAGGTTGTGAACAGGGAGAGAGCAGGGCATGGAGGGGGTTTGAGGGTGTTCCGGTGTGTAGTGTTCTCTGTTGTGTGCATGTGAGCCCGGTAGATCGTGTAGTGAGACCTGCCCTTGTGCTTTGGAGAAGCAAACATATTGTAGCGCTGGATACTGTAATTGGTGCTATTTTTTTCGAAGCTTCTTGCATCAGCACCAGCCGACTGGTTCGCGGGTACTGCCAAGCACATGGATGGGTGCCATGGACGCCATGTCAGTGAAAAACTATCAGAGCCATGTTGGAAGCATTTTGTAAGCACTGGGCTCATCATACTTGCCGTGACATGGCATCCAATGCTGATATCAATGATGAACGCCGACTGGAATGGAAACCTCTCTGCATGGAAACGATCGTGAGTTCACTTGTCCAGCTGTGACTGTAAACCAGAGGAAGTGGTATACAGGTACTTATACATCCATTACACGGCACAGAAGACCCGTTCATTCTGCAAGGAAGCAAAGTTACCTGTGGCTGCGCTCATATATAACTGTGGCTGGAGTATTTAGTCTGGCACCTGGTCAAGGCGATTGCAGCATTGGCTGCACATGATAGTTGCCAGAGAATACAAATGTACATTTGGAGTGCGGATGGAGTTGCGTGCCTGAGTTCATACAATCTGCTCTGCAGGTGTTGTCTGGCCTGATTCAGAACTTGACGCCATGTAGGATGCACAGAAATAGATGCTGTCTGGTTTTACCATATTAGTTTTATCTTCTTCAAGCACTTTTATCAATCGGGCACACCGAACAGCAGGGTTCTACAGACGCACGCCTCACCAGTGTACGTCCGCACCGGCCGAAGTTCAGAGGAGTAAACATACGCAACCAAACACATCAAAGAAAAGACGTAGCAAGCATATGTATACTTGTATGTAGGCAGTAGCTGGTGCATTGGCCATACCACCACGTTTCGTTTCCTATGTACAGTATGCTCGTTTTGAATATGAACCATTAGGAGACCTAGCCTTGACTTACGATCCACGAAGGCCATCGATAAAGAGCACATACCTTGTGTAGAATGCTAGAAAGAGTTGCGCTTTCGGTTTCTTCTGAGTGGCTGTCTCTGCGAACATCAAATCAACGGACGACATGGGTTTCGAGAGAGATGCTCTCGCGCACTCCCATCCTTCAGCAGGCCGTGGCAGCGTGCAGTACACACCATCTCACAGAAATGAGTGTTCCTACCGGATATTCAGAAGCGTGGGGTCGCATGCTGGAGCAGGAAGGGGACCACGACGGGATCTCTGCACAAGCCACCTCATCCAGTACACTGGTACTGTATGTAAAAGTAAGTTTACTTTCAGAGAGCTTTGTGCATACATAGTCTCCTATACCGAAGGCGTGCCAGCCTCTGTTGAGTCTCTGCACCTTCTTGTATCAACCGAGATATGCACTGTTACACACAGCAAGTGTGCACGCATGTTGCAGGCATCGGATTATTTCTCCGATGACACAGGGCTGATGCGTGCATGTAGTGAGCTGGCTTCACGCGTTTTCATTCTTCCATCCAACACCAGCTGTGGACACGCAGCACTGGAGAGGGCTACAGTCCGTGCAGACAGCGAAATGGAAGTTCACGAGGTGTGTCTCAGCTGTAGAGCAGAGAACAGCACCGTTCATCCCGGAACATTTCTCTGGGCTCTTGATGAACCTGAGAGCATGTCACTGAACACTCAGAGCAGATTTGAGCAGATGAAGCTTTGTGCTACTTGCAGTTCGAAGGATCGATTCGTATATTTATGCTGCTGAAGTGTTTCGTTTGTTGTGTATCAAGTACGCAGAGGGTGCAACACGCGTACTTCCCAAGTGCTCTCATTCTGTGCAGAACAGTTCACCCTGTGACCACCGGGACGTGACACATGGAATTGTCCGAATAACAGAATATTCCAGAACTCGTGAGTACTGGTGCAGTATAAAGTGAATTGGCAAAGACTTTCGTGATGGTGCTGTTGTGCCACCAAAACACATTTGCGAAGTGATGTATATTCTTGTGTTTAATACCGCTAGTTATTGCTAGGTAGTTGCTTTGGCTATTTGGGTTCATGCATATTCACTACATTTCCAGTTTGAATAACCACTTGAACCTCAGCGCTAAAGTGGCAGATTGCATAATCCAGTTCCACACATGTTCAATATATACAGTGCAAGCCGCGAACCTCCATGCATATGGTCCACCATGAACACCAATCCGCTGACTTCCTCAGCTATGTGCTGCTTCCTCAGACAGCTGGCTGAACTTGCTCTCTTGTGCGCAACCTGACATGCATTGGCTCTGCAGATTCTTGCAGCACTGCCGCCCCACTTAGTAGAGAAGCTATGCATGGCATCCTCCGCGACACTCAGTGAGGAGCTGGCCGCGCTGCCTGCACCACTCCACACAGAAGCGCTGCTCGCCTGCTTCCCCTCAATTGTTCACACCAGGTCCTGTGCCCTGGAGGGTGTTCTGGAGGGCCGGTGGCTGCACAGCACATCATACAGCTCCATATTCCAGGCCTTGGCAACGTGCCACAGCCTTCAGAAGCTGCACATCAACTGCTTCCTGCTGAAGGGTGCTCTGGCAACGACCTCTGTGCTTGAGGCACTCGCACAGGGCCTCAGGCAGCTGACAGGGCTTGAGATCCTGGCTCTGTACCGGGTATCTGACGCTGTTCCTAATCTGGCCTGCAGCACGCTTTGGCTCGCGATCGCTCGCTTGACGACACTTCAGAGGCTGGATTTCCACAACGCGGATGTGTCACAGGAGCTTGTCACGCACATATCGCAGACCATTGCGGCGCTGCCGGGGCTAACTAGAGTGAGCTTGAAGCTTTCTGCGTGGACAGATGTGTGGCACACGAGGCCTACATTCAGTGGGGACCAGCTCCTGGCCTCGATTCGTACCCTATCAGATCTTCGTCATTTAGATATCAGTGTCCAGGGGGGCTGCTTTAGACTCGATGCCAGGTGGGGTACCGATGGTTTCGAATTCCAGTGGTGCACACGTTTGGTTCATTTGGACATCCGAGGGTGCCATCTAGGGAGCGTTATATCACAGTCGGTGTTGCCCTGCAGCCTCACACATCTGGACGTGTCAGACAACATGCTGTCTTCTCGCGGCGTACTGGACCTGGTGACTGCGCTTAGCGGCATGACTGGGCTACAGACTCTGAAAATGCATGAGCCTGGAATGCAACTGGACACTCAAAGCATGGCAGTGTTGTGCAGTGCTCTCAGGCGCATGACGCGACTACATCATCTAGAACTGGCAGGGTTAGAGGGAGGCACGTCTGTTGCCGACACCCTGGGGGCTGTTTTCCGGGAACTGACAGCTCTACACACTCTGCGTGTGCCAGTGTTACGTCCCTGGGACGATATCAGGCCGTTCACTGTGTTTTGTTCAGGCCTGCCGTCCCTTGCCGGGCTCACGTCGCTGGTTCTGGATGGTATAATGCCGGTCGAGTACGGCATGCTGTTGGCGCGCGCACTGCGGGGCCTGCCTCGCCTGGCTGCGTTGGACGTGAATGTGTTTTCTCTGCCGTCAGAGATTCTCGACTGTCGCAGGTCTGTGGGCGCTGTTGTGTCCGCAGCAGTGGGTTTGAAGGAGTTGAATCTGCGGGGGGCAGACTGTGTGCTGGGGCGGCAGCGTGCGGGCGCGCCTGATGCCTTCTTCTCGGTGCTGGCCACTGTGACCGCGCTGCAGCACCTCGAGCTGCAGTTTCGGGGAGACCGTCTGGTTGAGCAGGGTGCGATTGTGCAGGCCCTGCACGCTCTGCCTGGCCTCACAGCTCTTTCGGTGTCTGGCGGGGAGCTTCTTGGTGCGTGCTCTGCTGTTCATTCATTTCTGAAATGCCACGCCCAATTCAGGACGGAAACGTTTTGATTTTCCCAGAGTAGAAGTCCCCAGATAAACAAAGGCAAGCAATCCTGATCAACAGAGGTGCCACAAGATATGCCAATGCAATTCTTGGTAGTGTTAGAGACAAGGAGACCCTTGAGGGATGCAAGCTTTCGAATATGTACGTGGCCAAATATGGTCTGTGTGATACTCACAGTACAGGAACGGTGGGCAGATGCGACTGCTCGCACCCCTCTGTTGAACATAACCAGTTTAATTTAACCACTGATGTATCCACACTCATGTTACAGGTAGGAGCATAGACGACGAGGTGTTTGAGGGCATAGCGTACGCGACCGCCTTGCAGCACCTGAGGGTGCACAACACAGTGGAGCGCTGGCCCCGTGACTGCCTGGGCTACCACCTCGCACTCATCAAGCATCTCTGCATGGATCTGCAGTCCCTGGACATGAAAGTCGCATTGGACAGCGAGGCTCGCGTGCTGTGCGCGCTGCAGACCATCTCACGTCGCACGCGCCTGCGCGTGTTGAGCTTAAGGGCGTGCAACATGGACGACGCAGTCGCAAACGATCTCGCGCAAGCTGTAGAGCCCCTGTCACTGCTTGAAATCGTGGACGTTAGCGACAATGCGATTACCATAGAGGGCGCGCTGAGCCTCTCAGCAGCGCTGAGGAGGGATGCACATCCGATGGTCGAGCTCCTGGATCTGAGGGGATGCATGCACACCTCCAGCCAGTCGCACGCGTGGCATAACCTTGCGAGCAAGTACCCCTTTGTGAACTATGACGATGCCTATGATCACGGCGTGAACTTATGGGAGTCGCTGTGAATGAAGCTGTCCCCCTCTGCGGCGACCAGCCCCCCTCCCAGACCCCCTCTAGAGGATCCAGCCCCTCTCCCACCCCAGTCCCCCACATGGAAATCTAGCCGCCATCTCAAAACCTGTCAGACCCCGTCATGGAGCATCCTTTGTTAGCTTGATTCAGGCCTTTGGAGTTGTGCAGCTGGCATGTATTTTTCGGTCCTTCTTGAGCTTGCTGCAACACATCACTGCAAGTAGCGGCACTCACATTCACAAACAGAGCACCCTCACTCACCGAGATGCTCGGAAAGGTTCAGGTAGGGGGAGGGAGATGGGGAAGCAGCTTGCAGTGAATTTGTACACACACACACACACACACACACACACACACACACACACACACACACACACACACACACACACACACACACAC
>JAUMHD010021408.1:0-53689 GCA_032359135.1 Ulvella scutata | reverse complement strand
CACACACACACACACACACACACACACACACACACACACACACACACACACACACACACACACACACACACACATACTGCCACTCGCACTCCTTCCCGGCCTCCTCCTGAGCCCTGTGCCCTCGTCCCCTACCCACTGAAACCCATAAACCCCCCGTCAGGGGGTCGCTTGGTTTGCGGACGGTGAAGTAAATACTTGCTGTCTGGAGAGAAGGCTGGACGTGAGGCGCACGAGTGGCGGCCCTTTCGCCGCAGGGGTGCAGGAGGCGGTGGTCGGTGTGCTGCAAGGTGACGTCTGATGCGTCGGTGGGTGCCACCACATGCCGTCTGTTTGCACTATCACGTGATAGTCAAGCAGGGTGTCCTTGTGGGCCTCGGATGTGTGGAATGGATGTTCTTTTCCCTGCACGTGGCACAGGTGTTGGAAGTCGCCAAGATTGATGGCCAGGACGGGAAGGTGACGGTGGCAGTGCTGTAGCTAGTAGGATCCTAGATGATTCTCGCCTCTTGCATGATCGCAGCAGGGAAGTCGAGAACAGCGGCGAATTGTAAAGGTATCACAGTTACCCATTTGGTACGTTGACTTGGCATGCATTACGTATGTCTGAAGGTCTTGGGTGACTAGAACGTACTACGTAGTACTGAGCTGTTCATTGTATGGGGTACGATGTTCAAGGGCATTGATTTGCACTGGTAATTACCAGGGAGCTCTATGTGGTTTGCAAGGCAATTGGCACTCCAACAGTCAGTGCTGGTTGCCAGAAGCAGGCAAAATTTTCAAACAAAGCTATCGTTGTAACTTCCACGAAAGCTTAGTTGTGAAAATTGTAATAAGGCACTGATGTTTACATATGATCTGCAGCTCTGTGCATGCGCAGACTTGATGGTGTCTGCCTCAGGCAGTGCACGTGCTACTCCTGGACAAGGATCACGCACTAGGCTTTTCCATAAATGATACCATGTTTAGCAGCTCCTGCATGTATTTGCGGCCTTCCCCCCGGATTACTAGGGCCTGGATAATTTTGGTCGTCGTCATACGGAACAAAGAAACTTTCACATTCACCAAAACAAACCCTCAAGCAATCAGGGAAAATCCTTCATGCGGCACTGCTCAATGAGCGACGTGTCCCCACATGTCTGTCAGAGACATCTCCGCTCATTTATAGTGAAGTGGTAGGTGTGTCAACTGCGTCGGTTGTCGCCTCCACAATTGCGTCCTCCACAGTTGCAGCCTCCGACGATGTGGTCTCCACAGTTGTAGCCTCCATAGTTGCAACAGCTTCAACAGCAGCAGGTGCATCAGCTGCGGCTTCCGCTACATCCTCTGCCCCTTCCACTGGTGCAAATTCAGGCTTGGAATCATCAACAGGCGCAAGGCGGCCAACAGGGGCAAAGCAGCCGACCAAAGAACTGAAGCACGAGGCTTTTGGCTGTTCATCTGTGGTCAAAGTGCGTTCTCCTACGGTGTCTGCTTCCGGCGTCACGTCCGTGGTGACGGCAGAGTCTCCAACATCACCTGGCACTGCGGCAGGCTCAGCAGTGGGAATCTCTTCTGCGACCTCTTCAGTAGGCACGGACGTGTCTGCAACTGGTTCCTCGTCAGCGGGTGTTGCAGACTCGTCTACAATTGCGGCCTCCTCAGCGGGTTCGTCCACAGGTGCAGTAGCATCTTCTACGGTTGTAACCTCCTCGACAGGTGCAGCTTCTTCAACAGGTGCCTCCTCGACAGCTTCAGGTGCCTCAACAGGAGGCTGTGCAGCGTCCTCAGCAGGTGAATCCTCCTCGGCAGCTTTAGGCTCCTCGACCACTGTTGTCTCCTCGGTTGTGGTCTCCTCCGCGACAGCAGGCTCGTCGACCTCAACAGGTGTTACAGGCGCGTCGACATCTGTGACTGTCTCTACAGGTGGCTCAGCTTCCACCGTCTCTTCTGCTGGCGCGGGATCCGTAGCACCTTCGGTCTCAGGCTCCACAGTTGACTTTTTGCGTCCCATGAAGCTTGCTGCCAATGAACCGAACATAGAGGTCCTCTTCACAGGAGTGGTAGCAGCCTCCACGACCTCTTTGTCTGCATCTGCAGCCTCTGCCGCCATGGGCTCCCCTGTCGCAGCCTCTTCGATGGCTGGCTCCTCTGTCACCGCTGGTTCATCAGCTGCAGGCGCCTCTGAAACAACCTCCGCCACAGCTTCAGAGGCAGCGGCCTCAGTGGCCGCGGCCTCCCCTGTCACCTCTTCAGCAACCTCCACCATAGCCTCTTCAGCAGCTTCCTCAGTTGATTCAGCCACTTCAGGAGCCTCTTCGACTGCCTTCGTCTTTGATTTCCTGCTTCCAAGGAAGCTTGGCTTCTTGAAGAACGAACCAAGCGTAGACTTCTTTGCCGGTTCAGATGCTGCGGGCTCGTCCTCTGCAGGGGGGTCCTCAACTGGAAGCTCCTTCATGACCTCGTCAACAGCTAACAATGGCTCCTCTGTGGCGCTCTCCTCCACAGCTACAACCTCCACAGGTACTACCTCTTCAGTAGCGGAAGGCTCCCCTGTGACCTCGACGGCAGCTGCAGGCTCGTCTTCGCTTGACTCTGCAGTTTCGGCATCTGCTTCGGCATCTGCTTCGGCCGCCGGCTCGCGTTTTGATGCCTTCCTGCTCAACCGCTTGAAGAAGGACCCAATCATCGAAGACTTCTTCTTCTCGCTTTTCTCTGACTCAGCATCCTCTGCATCTGGTACGCTCTCATCCTGCTCGATCACAGCTTCATTTGCTGGTGCAGAATCGGTTGCGGCCGGTGTCTCCTCAACTGGAGCTTCAGTTGGCACCTCTTCGGTTGGTGCCGGGGTTGTAATTTTATCAGCCTCCGGTTTTGCCTCCATAATCTTTCCTTGTATGGGTTCGAATGGAGTGTGTGTTTCCTGCAAGAAGCGCGCTGATGGGAGGAGACAGCCATCGCGAATGTATGCAGATCAGCACTACGTGTGCACAACGCGTGTGCTCTGAATGAACGCGGCGAATCCTTCCGTGTTCAGGTGGTGCAAATTAAGACGTGAACAATTGTATGCACCCTTAAGCTTGAACATGACGTTAACTTCAATGTTGAAGTAGGCATATGATTGTGCACTAGTAGGATAGCTGTTTCCATGATCACACCATATATGGATGACCACTCCGCATGTTTTTCATGCTCCTATACCCCTTCAAAATGCTGCTTAGAACTGTTTGATCATGTGAAGAGCTTCGTGTATGTACGTTAGAGTGGTTTAGTCGTTATACACGAAGCCTCTGAGGTTCACAAGCTCCGGCAGATCCCGGTGTTCACAGGCTCCGAAATACTCATTTCTGCTCAGTTCGTGCACGGCACGTGCAATCCAGGTTTCTGTGTACAGCGGATGAAACCGTCATTTTCAAACTCTAAAACCTAACAGCATTGGAGGCAAGTGTTTTGCGCCTACGAAAGCGGCACAGTTTCACTGTGAGCAAGATCAATTCCCACAGTAAGTGTTCTTCTATCCGGCCGGTGGCAGGCAACTGGATCCGGCCTGTCACCACTGGCTGCCACTCACATTATTGGTGATCCTATTGCACATGAACAATTCAAGTATGACAGTGAAACGAATCTGGAATTAGGCTAAAGAGATAGCATATCAGGGACCATAAGATGTCCACAGTTGGCCCGGGAAGTGTACTGTCAAAAAAACATCTGTTTGTTCTTGGTTCGTACAGCTGCCTTGATTCCGGCTGGAATTCTTTCCATTTCATCATTTCCGAATCTTTTCGATGGCAACCCACTGGTTTATGGCGCAGGGGTACCGAATTCAGTTTGCTTACGAGTTCGTGCGCTCAACGTGATGGAGATGTGACTAAACAATGAGTGTTGGGATAGGGCCTAGGATCCAGCAGAAGGATCGTCATATTGTCTTAGTGTCGTAGACAGTGGCAAGCCAGCACCTTGCTTACGTTGTGCTTATGGACATGCTTCCTGTGCATCTAGATTAACAAGGAAGTGGGGGTTTGTCAGTTTGCGCCGTCCGCGAACAGTGCACTTTCTCTGAAATTCCCGCAGTTTGTGTTCTTGCCCTTGCAGACGTATGTGTTTTGGCACATTGTTCAGAACGATTTTGATACAAACCCTCCGTATCGGCAGACAATAGAGCACATGGGCATGCACGTGATGTTCTGATGCAACACTCTCGCGAAGGCACAGATCTAGACGCGCGAAGCCGCAACTGTAGTACTGCAAACGTCAGGCGTTCAATATTGAACGCTTGATGGCTGGCTCTTAAGGAACTGCTATTTGCGGCAATGCTTGCAGTAGGGCAATACACCAGGTACTAATACACATTTCTCGAACACAATTCCACGAACTTGAGTACTCCACTTGTGCCACCTCACAGCGCCATCAAGAGGACGCTCCCCAGAGTGATTTTCCAGGCAGGAGGAAGGCTTGCGTATCACCATGCTTTGGAATGGCAGGTTATGAATCAAACTATCGCTCAGGAGTGTGGGGTGCACTTGAATGGTCGTATCAGCCGAGGATTGTAAGGATCGATGAAAATTACGAGGAATGTATACACAGACACGCATGCGCGGGAATGCGTGTTTATGCGCAGGAGAGGCATTGTTACAGCATGCAGCCATTCACGCTCGTCTCACAACAACAACGCGGCTTGTGGAGAATAACTAAGGGTCAGATCCTCGAAGACTCCGAAGCATGCATTGATGATGAATCCCGTTTACGAATTTCCCTTGTCACATGTATGGCCTAACATGGATACTGCTGAGCAGAATACAACGCCTTGGTTGGCAGAGCATCGCACGTGATTGCTGTTCTGTTGTGGGGGAATCCCGCCACGCAGCGTTGTGATTGTTTTGGCCTTGCAATTGCCTGCATCTTTCGAATGCCCTTGCCCTTAACCACGCTGGACAGTGATTACATCGGCAAGGACGCGGGAAAGATTCAAAAGCTGGGAGCGAAGGCGGAGTACAGAACCTACAGTAGGTCTCTAAGCCCAACAGCACGATAACCGATCTGAGTGAGGGGCCCAAATAAAGATGATGTTGGCAGAACTCACAGAGGACCAGACACGTGCTTGAGAACACATAAAAATAGGCACTGAACAACCACAGCAACCATAGGGAGCAGCGATGATACCGATGAAAGGAGCAACGTAAGCAAACTGCAAGACATGTCTTGCAGTTTGCTGTACATGCAGGTAGACCTCCTAGCCCCCGGACCCTATAGCTACCAGGCTCCTCAGATAAAGTAGTACCCTGCGCATACATTCCTAGTCATGAGAGAAAACCTGCACTGCAGGGTGACCTCGTCACGCGCCAAAGTGTGCCGGCTGTGCACACTACGTGCTGAGCCACCACTACCAGCATGAGTCATCCCCAAAAGTGAGGGCGCACGGGACTTACGGGTAATTGGGGTCCCAAGGCAATACTACTGGAGTACTCACTAGTGACCGGCAGGCGGGCACTATTCATACGCATCCATCTCTATGAGATCATGAATGCATGCATCGTCGTGGAGGTCAGCTGGGTGCGAACTGCAATCTCACAATCTGCTCATTTCCTCGCTTGCGTCTTACACATTCTCCAAGGGCTGGGGATCAGCAGCAAGGCGTAGCTAGGTACGGCATCTCGGGAAGTGTGTACGCTCGACTGTGCACTGCCTTCGTACGCGTACGATAGCGTTTGCTGACGATCCTGTAAAGGTATCACAGCTACCAACTCTGTCCGGTTGTGTACATGTTGTGTACACCTGTTGGTGCCTATGATGCCTCGCTGTGTTAGGTGATATCTGAGCCTTTGTTGCATATGCTCTCTTCCCCCGTATCCTGCAGATGTCGATGTAATTACTCTGTACGGTTCAGACAGACAACAGTCATGACGTTTGTGTGCACTTAATGGGTGACTTTGAGGGTATACTTCCATCGACAGGGCGCAGGGGAGACAATCAATTTAACAGATGCTTAGATGACCAGCTTACTATAGGACTCTGTCCTAAATTCAGAGTAAAGTTTGCAACGAGGGTACCTGTAGGTCAACTAAAGCGATATTTGCCATTTGTTTTGAGCCGGAAAGTCAACAGTAAGCCGGTGTACTCCAGGCAGTTTCATGAGCTCCTGTGCAAGCCTGGTGAATATACGTACTGCCTTGTAGTAACGTCTGTCTGCTTTTCAACAGAGCGCAGTTTGAATGTTGTTCGCTTTCATTCAGTTTTTCGTACAATATGCTTTTCACTATTTGATCTCTCACTGTTTCGAACTGTCATCACTCTCCCATACTCTCCCACACTGTCTGTCACTGTCTCTCACTGTATTCACCCTCCCAAACTATCCCACAGGGCCTTTCCTGGGATGGGGACAATCAAGCGATGCCGTCTCATACCCTGACCTCTAGACGAAATTAACAGCTGTGCTGTCCTGCTGATACGTTTCGCCCTCTGACTGACGTTTCGGATCGGAAAGTACACCAGGGCGCCACCTCTGGATACTGCGTTGTTGTGTTCGGTTTTGGTTCTGTGCTGTTTGTTTTGCTCTGCAGGTTTGCTTTGTGTTAGTTGCTTTGCTGGATGCATTGTTTCTAGCCTTGTCGTGGTAGGTCCCTGGGTCCTGGTTGCAGTCTTTATATGCATTTCTAGCTGCACTATGGCTTCTGCTGACCCCCTCTGTTTCTGGCTCCCAAGCCTAGTCCATGCCATACCATATAGGTTACTCTGTGTAGACAGGGATCTGCTGCATGCAGTTGCATGGACAATGGTGCACCACAAAAGCATGCAGAATACAGTGAACAAGCACTAAGGCAAGAAATGATGGTCGCACCAGCAGATGTAGACGCCCACCAAGCACCAGAACACTAAGCATAAACTGGCCCTGGCCACAGCACCAAGTTCAAGAGCACATCGTGGAAACAGCGCCCAGCACCTCCTAACGAGCAGCATTCATCAGCAGCACAAGAAGGAGAAACTTAGAGACGTACATCCTTCACATGTAACATCAGGAGATTGATTGCATCACAACAAGAATGTGAACAAAGATCAGATGGCCCTGCGATATGGGCCTCCCATCCCGAGAGGTGCCATCGAACGACCCCTGCACCCTAATCACAGTCAGGAATCCTGACCGACTCAAGGATAGACCACAGCAGTAGGACACTGGAGCGACAACAGGTCGGCGGTGGGAGGGAGAAGTAGGGAAAGTACGCCAGCACCATTGGACCAGAAGGGGGGGAGGCGGGCCTGAAAGGAATTGGGGGGGGGGGGGGGTGGGTGATGGGTGGTGCCGGCGGGGAACTCTGGACGTAGTAAGTGCCAGAGGGTGCTGTATCAGGGGTTGCAGGAGGGTTGGATGGGGTGAGGTTGTCCAAAGTGTGTGTACAAGGACCTTGTGGAGCGTATCGGCCTTGCGCCTTGAAGAGTGGGGGATTGGGTGGTTCTGCACAGGGTTCTGAAACATGCATCGATCACATGCATTTAATCTCCTGTAAGTTAACACAAACCGCAACAACTTATTCCTTTCACCTAAACAATCCACTGCACAGCCTCACTTGACAGCATCACGTCTCCTTCTACCAGAAACATGTGGTGGAGGCTTAGTCTGCAACTTTGCAGAGTCTCCACTAACCTGAGAGTAAACACTTGCACCAACCACTAAAGCTGCACCAACCCATCCCTGCATGCCCCAACGCTCACTAAGCAACAACCATGCAAATGCTGCTCCCCATAGAGGCTCTGAGGTGTAAATCAGTGCTGCACTTGCTGAAGACACATCTTTCAGAGACTCTGCTTCAATGTACAGTGTCAAGGCAGTGGTGCCAATGCCCATGAACAGCAGATCTCCCCAGGGGAGCTCCTTGCAGACTTTCCAAGTCCCAGCAGCTCCACTTGAGTTGATTGTGTACAACATCTCAGGTACAGCAAGCACTAAGGAACACACAGCAAGAGAAACAAGCTGTAGGCCAGCTAAACCTTTGGAATCATCTACCGATGCAACTATGGCTTCAAGTCTCCATGTATGCACCCCAAAGAGGACAGCTGAAGCGGTGCACGCTAAATCTCCAACGTTTGGGGCCCCTCCATCTCCTGTAAGAAGACTTATTCCGAAGAGAGCAGTTGCTGCAGAGATCCACACGGAACGACCAACGTGTTTCCCTGACAATCCGATCAGAATAGGGACAGTGAGAACTGTAACCGCCCCGGTGAATGCTCCGTGGCTTGCCGATGTCAAGGATAATCCATATGCTTGACATGTGTAGGCTAATGTCAACCAAAATCCCAGCTCCAAGGCAAAGCGGACAGGTACACTTTTCAACGCTTGAGGAATCACAGGCACGAAGCACAGGGCTGCAATTGAGAAGCGGAGTGCGTTCAGAGTAAATGGAGACATGAGCTCTTCAGAGGTCTGAACGCATGATATGGCTGGTTCACTTTCTCAATTGAGCTCATGCACTTATGGCGGAGCATGTGTGAGTTGAATTTTCATGGTTTTTAGAGAAGGACCTCACCTTTATTACGACTTGATTGGATCCAAATAATGCAGCACAGAGATATAGCAGCAGCATTCCTTTGGATACTGGTGTCAGTGACGCACTGAGGCCCAATCTCGCTGCATCTGAACCTGTTGATAGCAGAAATGTCGAAGAAGTATATTGATTCAATGCAATTGTCCAGATGTGTAGTTCTCGAAGTACGTGTCTGTGCATGTTCGTGCTGTGCAACACATAGCTGCCTTGATGACGGTGCATGGACACAACATGTTGCCAGCGACACCCGACCAAACGGGAGTCGCACCTTCTTTGACATACTCCATTTTATGATATTGGAGATTCTTTGGTGGTGGAATGATCGGTTCAAGTTCGCTGGCGCAGCTGCCGGGTTCGTCGGAAATGGCCGTGACACGAGGAAGAGCTTCTCGGGAGGCCTCAGCATCGCCAGTTTGACCTACTTGTTTGAGTCTAGTAACAATTTTGAGACGCTGGTGCTGTATCAGATTTGTCGGCCATCGTGATAGGGATCGGGCTGGCATTGCTTCACGTCAACCCGTTTGAGTCCGGCAATGCGAGCACGTAGAACATCAATAACTGACACAAATTTACGCCTTATACGTTTCAAATTGTGCTACTTCATGTGCCTGATGGCGTGAATTGCTTAATGCTACAGTTCGGAACAGGCTGAACAAGTTATCATGCTACTCTGGTAAAGACCTTGCCAGGCGTTGCAGGAGGATATTTACGCATCATTTCGTTGCTGTTTTCTTCTTTGCAGTGACCCGCTCTGGCTGAATTCAGAATGCAGCATCAGGTCTTCGAATTGGCGGGAATTTTCTGAAATACACAATCTGAACAGAACGTGTACACGTATGGAATCCCCTGTCAACCCATGTCATGAAACCACATCCAGAGCCATCTAATGTGTGATGCAATCAGCTTACAGTGTATGTTTGATGCACTCTCGAAAGGATGTGGGTCCTGAGCATTCCACTGATAAACCTATGATCTGCAGTGCATCATCCTGCACAAGCGCTAGGATGCTGCATATTCGAACAGTTTGAGTGTCGTCTTGGCATCTTTGTACGTGTGCAAGGGGGCAACAAAGGGCGGGGGACAGGATTTCAGCTGCAGCCAATGCCACAGTAACGGACGACAAAAAGGTCTTCTTGCCATGAGACTCGAGCAAATTCAAGACATTTGGGATGGTGAATAACAGCCAGCGGGACGCTGTTGCTCTGCAAGAGCTGGTAAAGGCGACTGAGGCCAGATGTAAGGAGCTCGAGCAACAGATCCACGTGCGACTCAGTGCCTTGGTATCGATATGAATGCGTCTGTGTTGAGTTTACCGTTGCCATTCCTTAGGACCGAGCCACCTCACCTGGCAGTCCTCTTGCAGGCTCAGCAGAAGTCTGGAGAAGAAGTCAGACAAGGCCTTCAGCGAGCATGTGTGCAGCAAGTTCAGGCGGTTAGAAGTAGAGCCGCAAAGCAAGCTGTGGCTCACAGGTGTTACAGGGAATCCCTGCCTGCTGCTCTGAGTCACACCCTCCATGAAGTTGTGCTGAGTAGCCTGGCAGCGTGGTCAGCAGCACTACAACCAGATCAAACACAGAGAGGTCTTCAAGAGTCACTCGAAGAGCTGTTGCGAGCTGCGATTGCGCAGGTGGACAGTGCCTTTTCAGACTCCACACATGATCCAGCACCAACAGAGCTGAGAAAGCTGCAGGACATCCCGTGCAAGATACGGAATGAACTTACAGCAGAACTTTCAGACATCGTCGGGCGCTGCGTACAGTATGCTGTGCGAGAATATCAGATTTCAGGGAGTTCAGTTCTTGATGCAGGGAATTCAGGTCCACATCAGAGCTTGGGGTTCCAAGATCAACACAACAAGCAGCACTGTACAGTATGTTCTTGTCCCTGAAGCTTGTGCCAGTTAGATGTGCTGATGCTGATTGTCTTTTCACTTGTTTGGCCGGGCACAGGTTGTCTGATCTCCATTCTTCCACGCAAGAAGTAGGGATGCAACTGGACACTAGGCGTCTGCACAATGATTTCAAATTCAGCACAGTTATCAAGTGATACTATACGCATTGTAGCGTTCATGCTCATGGTGATCCAGACCCCACATAAGAGGTCGATGTTGCAGGGAAAGAGAGAAGTCATCGTTCCAGAATTCTCCATGTGCTCCTGTACGTACGAACACAAATCGAACAAATCTAAACGCTGCAAGTTTCTCAAGTACCAGATTCTTTCACAAGCACATTCTAGGCTACGTGAACTTTTGAATTTACGTATGTAGACCAGGTGCAGGATGAGGGACTACAGGAGGCACATACAGAGGCACAGGAGCTAAGAAATGAGCTAGAGAGCTGCAAAGGGAAGCTTAACAAGCAGCAACTCTCACATGACAGAGCGATCGGAACCTTGCAGAGCACAGTGGAACAGCTACAGCAGAGACTGCAGCATGAACGAACCCAAGCAGCTGGCACGGACTCAAGTGCTGAAGTCCGGAGATTGCAGGCAGCACAGCAGAATGCAATGAAAATGGTACACCACTCAGCTGCCTTTACCTGAGTTTCTGGCATTCTTCAATGACATACATTCCATCTCTTCCTGGGCTGTGGTGTTGAAGTGCCAGTACTGTACTGTCGGCTCAAAACTCAGGGCAAAATTGGAGCACCAGTATAATTACACTTGGCACAAAACTAAGGGCAGAATTGGAGCACCAGTACAGTCTACTCGGCCCAAAACGAGGGGCAAAATGCTATTCAGAGCGTACCCCTAGGTGGTGTGAACTGTTCTTTGTTCGGTGATTAGACCCGGAAATGAACAGTCGGCCCGGGTACTCCCGGAACTTTCCTAAACTTTTGTACCAGGCTGCGTGGGGGTGCTGTGACAGGACATTGCAATACTTCAGGACGATTCCAGGGACAGAGGAATGGGGAACGACTATTTAAGGAATGGGGAAAGACTTCTGATGTCAAAGTAATAATTTGAAGTATTCATTTGGGAGGGGGGGGGGGGTACATGTAGCACATCATGACTAAATAATTGCATGAATATTCGATTGCGGGGCTGGGGTCGAAGCTTGTCAGGCTCACACAGTGTGACACAGTCCCCAAGTAGTTTACTTCATTTATTTGAACGCGCCTAATGCATGGAGTCTGAGAGAATACCTACAGGATGAGTGAAAGCGCAAGAACTGAAATGAAACCCAGCGTTAGCCCAATGCTGAACGCGTGGGTACCAATCCAGCATCACACTATAAGCTGCTAGATCAGCGGATGCTTGAACACCAAGGCATCCCTCTCTCTCTCTCTCTCTCTCTCTCGTAGTCTCAATAGCACCACAAAATTATTACGTAACCTTGAAGGTGTACCGTCATACATCTACAGTACTACATGATGCATTCACATAATGTCCTACTATGCATGATATATCCTTAGCCATGCATAGCCCTCATACAGTTCACATTGGTAGATGATTCACAACAAGAACCCATCTATACTCCTTCACAACGTCGCGACCTTCACAACACATTTAATAAGCAAGACCTCTACTCACCACGTATGGGCAGTACTGCTCAAACTTCAATGTACATGCATGGCCCTACATCCAGACAGTTGCACTATCAGATCTACTCCACGAAAACAGAACAAAACAAACTCAGTCAGTCAATTCACAACGCTTGTGTGTCCTGCACGCCACCTTCATTCCCAGCTTTTGATTCTTTCCCACGTCCCTGTCGATGTCACCACATTGACAATTGCATGCATACAATGCATGCATTGAGCACGTGACATCGCCGTGGCTACAGGTGGCAACGATGGAGAATTCCCTAGGGAACCTGTCAGCATCAGTGCGCAGCAAGGATGCCGAAATCGGCGCGCTGCAGCGCGCAATGCAGGAGCAGTTCTCGGAGCGCAACAATCTGCGCGCGCAGGTTTCTGGGCTCGACGGCCAGCTGGTAAGGTTACAAGGCAGCTACGCTGAGCTGGAGGCGCGCCTGCAGAGCAGCGAAGAGGATCGCTTGCGGCTACAGGCGGCGCAGCTGCAGTGCGTCCCAACTCACCATTTCTTCCTCTCTCCGCAGAGCTCCGCGGGCCTTTCACTCTGCAGTGTTGCTCATGCAAGCGGACTCATGCAAGCGGACGTACTTACTCACGGGTATGGGTATACGTTTGGTCGAATTTCGGACACTCGTGATCATGCATATGCATGCATGCAGATTTCTGAGGACGGAGGACCGAGTGGGGCAGCGGTTTCGCAACCACCGCCTGACCGCCTCTGTTACGAGCTGCATGCATGGCATGCATGGCTCCTCTTCCACAGGGTCCGCTGCTGTGCGCTCCGCTGGCGGTAGTACCAGTACTCGTGAAATGCATGCAGACACTGCTGGTGGTGGTGCTGCTGCTACTAAGCCGGTGAAGCCTCCCCGAAAGTCTTCCCATCGGGAACTGCCAGGATTACCCAAAGTGAGCAGTCGATGCAAGGTTTCAACTGAAAGGTTTCAAACTGTTCCGAAACCTTGCATTTCAGCGGCACCTGCACCAGAACGGAAGTCCTTTGCAGCATCTGCAGCAATGCTTCAGAAGGAAGCACATGGAAGGAGTTCGTGGCTTCAGGGGACAGGTGCATTGTTACGACGATGAAACCTGATACACAGCTTTCGTACTTGCCAGAACTGTTTTGTAACTCACGCTTTCAGGCCATATGACACGCAGGATAACACATGTTATATTGCGTGCCAAAAAGGCGGCACTGATGGAAGAATCGTAACAGCCAGATCGGGCTCTCCGAAACGCCCAATTTCCATATTCGAATGGCATTTAAATGCGATCACTCCAGCTCACTGAAAATGCAGAGCGTCACCGCCACTAGTGGTGGGTCACCACTACGTGCGTACGCTAGTCACTCCCAGCATAAAGTTTTCTCTGAGCAATTCTCCCTTTCCCCCCCTAAGCCTTGGGGTGTTATTCTCTCCATCTTTATCCCTTTTTTCCTTATCCTTTTTTTCTCGGACCACCCCTCCAGTGCACAGTTCTCGTTTTTGCGTGTCATGACTACCTTTTTAGTTTGTATGACAGTATCAGAGTTTTAGGTTTCTCGCCCTGTGTGGCAATGATCACGCTCTGGTCTTCATATGCAGAGTAATCGTAGTAAAACTTGCATCGACAGCGGCGCAGTGTTAGAACATGATCATAGTGTATGCATGAATGTATGTGCGTATGTATGCATGTATGCATGAATGTATGTGCGTATGTTTGCATGTATTCATGTAGGTATGTATCGTCACATCATCATCATACAAATCATGCTTTTTTCCCCGCCGACGCATCTTATTAGATGCTCTATTGTGGTGCACGTTTCGTGTTTTTGAGCCGCGCCCTTGTCGATGTAAACACGCACTTGCTTTTGTCTTGCCGACACATCGCGAGAAAGGAAAGGTGCCCTGTGCTCACCAAGTGTGTTTACGTCGACAAAGATTCACAGCATGTGCTGACACATGCAACTGAAAAGGCCAAAGTGAAAAGGCCACACACACAGTTGGAGAAATGTGTGCAGGGGGGAGAAGGGCGAGTGTGAGGAAAGCACAGGAAGCTGGGCGGCTGCAAACCGATTTGATTCAGTTTCAGTGGGAGAGCGGAGCAGGTGGCCGGGCCGCAGACGCACTGAAGCATGCCATCCAAGCATGATACATGCAGACGCTAGAGGGACCTAGCAGTATTCAGATTGAGCCTGGCGTGCGTAGTGTCCCAGAGTGTAACCAGCATATTTTGCATACGAAACGCGAGTTTGAACACGGTTATTTTTTTTAAACTGGTACGCCAAAAGGTTGCGGGTGGGCCAATTGCTTTTGCTGCCTGAACTGCGCAAGAAAAAGTAGACCTGCGATTGCATACAAGCAGCCTGTGTCTTGAGCAATGTTGCTCTTGAGTTTCACGCCAACAGGGGAACTTTCTGCCTGTGTGCATTCCTGCCCGTGCGCTGGACCCTTGGTGGGGTGACGACAACTCTCCCCTGGGGCCGCGTCTGTGGCCTTGCCCCTGTTGAACTCTGGAGCGTAACTGATCTGTGCTGTTTGTTAGTAGGTGATTGGCACTTCGCCGGCCGCTCTGACAGGATCTGCCTTGTGCTGGCTGTGTGTGAAAACTCCGTGCTTTCCTTCTTGGAGATGCTCCTGGACCTGTGCCCTTTGTGTGCTAGTCGTCTGCGCCAGTATTGATGCACCTTACACATCCACTTTCAAAGACCAAAACCCATCCTACTGATATGTGAAGTTGGCATGCTTCTGAACACCACCTCAAGTTCTGCAAAGCGGCGCACGAGATCTTGCTTAATTATGTACAGGACATCATAGATGTTGTGGAATCAACGACTTAAATGGAAACCATACTCCTGGTGAGACTACATAGCTGAATATCGTGCTAGACATAACTCGGGCCAGAGTTCGAACGGGTCCGTGTCTTCAGACAAGCCGCACATCGTGACCACAAACCCTAAGGCTCGCCATATTTCACTGGGCATCCTATAGCCGATGCATGCGCCCCACAGGGAGAGAGAGATAGGTCGGCATATGCCTTAAACAAATCAAATGCAACACTAGGGAGTTGTATTGCACAACACCAGGGTGTGCAGGGCGAGGTGACAGTGACAGTACTCAATCCTATCATCCACAACGCATGGTGCCACATGCTATCATCCGCTATCATAGCCGTGCTGATGCACAGAGCCCCCGGAACAAGGCCGAAACTATCTGATAAAAACGCTATCTTCATCAAATACGCGCACCCTATCGGGTCTACAGAAGATCTTGGGCACGGATAAACTCATCCAGCGCAGCATCCTGAGCCGCCAACGAGCTCTCCCCAGTCACAATGCTCTTGCAACTCAAAGGCGATGCACAGTGCGGCAAACGTGCGACTGTCTTCGACGCCCTGGCTTCAGCAGGACTATCATGGGGTGGTGCAGCGTGGCTAGAGGGGGCGTGGGGTGCGTGCGCAGACACAAGTGCGCGGTCGTGGTCTCCAACGGGAGACTCAGTGAGCGAGGGGGTGGAGAGGGAGGGGGAGGGGTCTGCAGCGTCTGTTGAGCGCAGATCGTCACCAGGGGCTTCTTCGGGGATGCCGAAGGGGTCAGAGAGAGTGTGTCCGAGGAGGGGGAGGCTGTTCCGCTGCGAGTTGCCGGGTGCGAGGTCGATAGTTAAAGACGACGCGCTGAGCTGCAGCAAACAGCGAGCAGGGTCAGTATCAGGGTCAATCCTAGAGCGGCATGTATTTTGAATCACAATATTTGCGAGTTGTATGCACACATGTATGCAACAACATAAATTGAAAGAGAGTGGCGGTCGTTGAAGGTTCTTGTATTATTGAGCTGTCACACATATGCAGGACACGAAACACAAAGAGCGTGTTGATTGAAGGAATGGTGTGTGTGGTTGTGTGTTGGGTAACTTCGAAGGAATCTTCGCATTGCCAAGTGCTGAGCAGTGGACGGGGCAGTTCTGGCCATCAACTCCAAAGGCTACTACTCTTCTTGAAGGTGGAGGAACGAAAATAGAAAAATCAAGAACAAGGGAAGACGATCGACAAACCGGAAAGGTAGTAAATAGGCATGAACCCAAATATCCAAAAGCAACAAACACAAAACATCCACCACTTCACTCGAATGGCACAACAGCACCATCACGAAAGTAGAACAAGGGAAGAACAAAAAAAGGCCCAAAAGCAAGAACAAAGGAAGAACAACACATTGGCAAAGGAAGAAACACTCTTGTAAGAGTACCTTGCGAGACTTCGTTCTCCTCAACCCTGACTGGCAGGTACCAGCCCTCTGATTCCCCAAGCTCAAGCGCTGCACCCTCTGCTGCCGCGCAAACCCACTTGCAGTAGAAAGCGTCAAAGACATGCGTGTCTTGCTGACGGTGTGTCCACAGGGGCCACCGCCACCCGATGCGAGCATCAAGCTGCTGCTGCTCCCGCCCCGCAGCACCCCGCGTCCGGCGCTCGCAACTGTGGCTAGAGGGGTCAGCGATGCGTCTCCGTCAAGGGAGCATCGCGGAGGGACCCCGCAGGGCGTCTGGGAGTTGACAAACGCGCTGAGAGACAAGCGGCGGTGGAGAGGGAGGTACGGGTCTTGAGCTAGAGACCGTTGAAGACACAGCGCGCGCTCCTCGGCGGTCTGGGTGGTTACAGGGATCCCCGGAGCAGACGGGGTCGCAAACCCTACTAGTGCGGGGGAGCTATTGAAGGGCAGGCACGCCTGCAGGCCCGTGGACATCGGGCCGGTGGAAAGCGAGACGCGGGGAGCGAAACCCTGCATGATTCGTCCTTGCAGAGTGTTTACTGAGAGGTCCAGGAGACCGGGGTCAAGAGTGCCGGGGAAAACGGAAGAGGATGCGGAGGGCAGACCGGGACCAGCGCAGGGTTTTGCGCGGGGGGTGGAGGTCTCTGGCATCCCTGAGGTGTCATTGTTTCCTGCGATTGCAGTGGTATCAGGGTTGTTGCCCTCAATTGCAGAGCTATTGGAGTTACCTGCAATTGCAGAGGTATCCGCGTTACCTGCCACTGCGGAGGTATCAGCGGCGGCTGCTGGTCGTGGGGAAGCGAGGGTGGGACCGCCGTGGACTGGGTGGTCGAGCAGAATCGCCGCAAACATGGAGTTGTCAGACAACAGGCTCAGCTCGCTGTCTTCGCTGGCGACTGCGATGAAGCTTGCTGAGGACGTCAGCGGCATGGACAGCGAGCTGTCGATCGCACTGCTGGCATTGTGGAGCTTGCTCGCGCAGGTGGCGATGTTGATGCTTGAAGTGTTGCTGAGCGCGAACGACGGCGGCTCGTGCTGTCGAGTGGCTTCGTCGGCTTGCTTGAATGTTCCCCTAGTCCCCTGCAGTGTACTTTCCTGCGACGTAGAAGTAGTAGTAGTAGTAGTACCCTGCGCAGAGTCTGTAGGCCGCAGGGTTTCGGAGGAGTGGTGGGGCATGAGGGCGCCAGAGGGGTTCTTTTCTTTAGGGTTTGGAGTGTTGGTGGGTGTTAGAGAGATGCCGGAACGAATGGAGGTGGTGGAGGGGGCACCTAGGAGGAGTCCTCCACAGAGGACAGCTGCAGCGGTGTCGGTAGTCGATGCAGTGAGCATAGTGCCGATGGAGGGGCATGGGTGGGACTCCAGGGCTGGGGGTGGTACGCGGGGGTCCACCCGTGGAGTTGAGGCTCGCCCACTGAGTTTCGTGGCCTTTTCCTGGTCACCCGGACGTAATAAAAGATCGGGTGATGAGGAGAATGCCTGATGTAGGTGGGTCACCTGAAGGGGGGAGACTGTGGAGGCTCTAGCCTCTAGAACGCTTAAACGAGGGCTGCGGTTCAAGTGCTCAGTGTGGTTCTCTTTGCCAGAGTCTTGACGTTGGAGGGACAGGAGGCTGTGCCTGGTGGTGGAGTCTGTGCTGAGCTTGAAGGGGAGAGCTACGTCTTCGCGGGTTGGCTCGGCTGCGGTGCTGGGCACGCTGCAGCGACCAAAGCCGCTTGCAGGTGCTAGTGCGGAGGATGGGAGAGGCTGAGATGCGTGTTGCGCGGAAGCGGGGTTGGTGTCTGGTAACATTGTGACGTTGTACCAGCCTGCTGGTGGGGCTGGTGGAGTAGTTGCAGTAGTTGCAGCAGCAGCAGTTGTTGTTGTTGTTGAAACACCGCCAGCACCCAGGATCATTGGGGGGGATGTGGGTGTGAGAGACATAGATGCAAAGTCCTGAAAACTTCCTTCTGTGCGCAGGTCCTGAAGGTGGAGGGCTGGGGTGGGGCCGGGGGTAGGGGTTGGGGTGGCTACAGGTGCTGGTGCAGGCTCCGGGCTGCATGCGACTGTTGACTCTGGGCAAATCTGTCGGTCTGTGCTTGGGCAGGATGGGGGGGACGCGGGAGGGCCGCCGACGGCGTTCGTGGCAGCTGTGGAAAGCGTTGGGGACGTGCTGCTGGCCCCGCCCTCACTGGCAATGCCTGGATGAGTACCCTGTGGTGCAGGCGATACCACAGGCGACAACCGTCGCATGCATGCGGCTGCGGCTGCGCCGGGTGCGGCTGACTGCGTGTGCGGGACCTGCACAGCGGAGTCTGCGGTATCCGATTCTGCAGCCACGGAACTGCGGGAAGGCTGGTCTGAGTGGAGGTGGTGGTGGTGTGAACCCTGTCTCGGAGCCCTGTCTGGGCCAGACTGCGCGGCGGTGCTACGTCCGAAAGTGTGGGATACAACAGAGTCTGAGGGGGCCGAATCATGTGTTTGTAAGCTGCTGGTGGTCGTCTTGCCTGACCTACGTAGAGCGGCCACGGGTTGACGTCGCGAGGTGGTTCCTCGGGAGGAGTGTGCGTGGAACACGAATGCAGCTGAAGCTGCGGCAACGCTGGGCGCGCTGGACTCTGCTCGGAGCATGCTGCAGGTGTTGAGAGAGGATGATTTGGGGTCACTTCGGAAGGGATTGACGGAGGAGATCGAGACTGCGGAGGTGAGGTGGGAAGGGGGGAGGTCGCCGGATGCGCGCGCTTCGGTGGCGAGGTTTGGGCCGACTGGGACTGTGGGGGCGCGTGCAGGGGGTGCATGCGTGCGATTCATTGTGCGCCTGCAAAAGTCATCATCATCATTAGCGGTGAATACGTGTAACTCTGACAGCATGTAGATGCTACAAGGTAGCAGTCCGAAGTACTGGAGCGGCTACGGAGGGTCACCGTCGACCGAAAGCGGAAGAATCCTGGCAGCGATATAATGCAGCTGATATAAGCTGGCAGCAGGAATTACAAACACAGCAGGAACTACACTCTTACAAACCGAAAAGGTGGTGAATATGCATGAACCCAAATAGCCAAACGCAAACAACACAAAATATCCACCACTTCACTCGAATGACACAAGCACGAAAGTCTTAGGAAAACTGCGCTAGTAATGACGAAACAAAATGCCACGACCACGAGCCAGGGCACAAAAAAATAAAGCAGGCAGTAGCAGGAGTACAAATTTGAAAAGTACAGCTTTCAGGGGCGCAGTCCATCGCACCTGTTGAGAGCAGCGCTGTTATTGAGAACGGTGCAGGTGGTGGTCTCAAGTGCATGGAAAGCGGGAGATTGGTTGCGGAGGGCGTTGGGCAGCGGTTTGTACATCTCGGGTCCTTTTCGTTTGAGCTTCTTGCAGTCTGCTGCGTCGTCATGTGACCTGCTACGCATGAGAGCTCGATGATAGCTTGTCCAACGCTCTGTCGGCTTGCAAGAAAAACTCCGAATGCTGTACATGACGGTTGATGAATGATGAAAGACTGCAGTTCTGATTAAGAGGTTTAGAATACGTGTTATGACATTCTGTAAAAGAGGGCGCTGTCTGGAGCACAAGATACAGTACTTCTGATTGCACAGGTGAACGAAAGACACCTTAAGGATGTAGTATACGCAGACACGCCTTGCATCAGACATCCTTGCGAAGACATACTTGACATCAGAGGTCACAGAGACAACAACAACCAATTAAAGAGCTTTCGTGAGCACTGTCAGGGCAAGAATCGATTCGGAAAACAGACAATCAGATGTATCTGGGCGTACTTGGTAGCAGTGAGGCATCCAGGACCCTTGCTGTTTGAAAAGGGCTGCTGCGGAGCGCTGGGCTTCTCAATGCATGCCACTGGTCGCTCAGCACTGTCTGGGCACAAGCTTTCCGGGCACCCATTAGAAGAAGTTGGCGCCCCAGTAGCAACACCAACGCAAGGCTCCGAAGCACTATTTCTTGCACCAGAGCACATATCAGTACATTCGTCAGTATCGCTGTCTGCATCGTCTGATTCGCCGTCACTGGACGCCACGCTGCTCAGAGTGGTAGGGTGCTGCATGCATGGCACAGGCTGCCCGTCCTGTGCGTACGCGACATGGGTGGGAGATGACACCAGGAGGCCGAGGTGAAGGCGTGGGAGCGGGGGCCGGCTGGCATTGCTAGCCAAGGGGTGAGAGAACTGTTGCAGCGAGCGGCTGTTGGGGACGCTGGTGATCGTGTCTGTGCCAGAGCTGCATGCATTGGTGTCATCAGAGCGGCCAGAGGCGAGCTTGTGGGAGGGTGCAGCACTGCGTGCTGGATGGCGAGCGGTGTTAGGGCGTGATGTGTGGGCGGCTGGGAGGGAAGGGGTGGAGCGTGCTGAGTAGCAGCGCCTTGATGGGGGGTTCTGGGAGGTGGTACTTTTGGGGGGGTTTGACGCCCCTGTTGAAACTGCTGCGGTGCATGAGGTGGAGGTGTTTGAAGCAGGTAAGGAGCTCTGTCCGCGCGCCTTGCTCCAGCTCTTTGCATTCTGCAGACGAGGACAAGTTCGCACGTTTGAAGTATGAACGATGTGAGGGTTGCCTGATTGCAGACAGAGCTGTGCTGGAAGAGTAGTTTTCTGCACTGAAACAACCAACGCTTGGGCACAATGTGGTTACAAGCACACAATGAATGCTGATAGCGAAAACTAAAGTATGGAAGTTGAAGAGAGTGAGGGGGAAGAGGAGGAGCCGTACAGCATGGCGAAGAGCCTGTAGCTCTGCTCTCTTGCGTTCTGCAGTCTGAAGCGCTATCTCTTCGGAGCTTAGCACGGTTTTGCTGCCAGCCTGCATGAAACATGCTTGTCACACATGTACTTCACACAGAAGTATATCCCACAAAGGTATGTCCTACATGTGCACGAATGCGTGTAACATGTGCACGAATCTGGACTGCTGAGGGCCCCGATGCTGAATTGCTGAGGCACTTCGTGCTAAAAGAGTTGAACTCAATGTATTTCTCGCACCCGTAGTAGGAAGTAACTACCCTTATGACAGATTTAGGGTTTCCTGAAATCGGAAGGGATTTGAATATTGGAACCACAATCACCACCTTCCGGTTTTTGCAAAACGGCGCCACAATCAAAAGAACTGCCTGTAAAGATTGCACACGGGTGGCTGAAACGGAATATCCCTGCTGAAACAGACTATTTTCACAATTGTTTGTTGCATGGTGTAGGACAAGAACAACAAGTACAAGGAATCGTGATATGACATGCATCTTGATCAAGCACACGTGTGCGGGCATGACACAACTCACCTGAGGGGCACCTCCTTTGTAGGTGGACGTAGGAACACCGCTGCTGTGCGAGCGTGGTTGGGCAGGTCCATCAGTGTTGGTTGGGCGCAAGCTTTCTTGCACACCATGCATGAAGGTGTCATGTGTGCCTTCCAAAGGACTTCCAAAGTACACCTCCTGTACATGCGAAACCTTTGTCCTCTGCATATGATGGCGTGGTTCCCGATCAGTCTCTAAAAAATATACAATTTTTAGTTGAAAAATAAATGAATTTTTTATATATAGACCGTTACTACCTTTCCGGTTGGTTCAACGTAATCGGATGCGATGATATAGACCGTTTTCTCGTCACACATACGAAACACACACGAAACATGAATGAAAGAAGTTTCTCCTGCATCTGCACACAGGTGGACAACACAGCGAGACCTTGAAATGGGTGCAAGGTCAGGCAGAAGTAACAGCACAGCAGCACAGAAAGAATGTGTAAAGTTACAGGCAGCACAAAAAGTGAGTATGTTCTGGATCCATGTACGAATCGGTACAATAGGTCGTGAACGGTTATGAAACCAAACAGCCAAAAGCAAAAACCTAACCAAAACTATATCACCACAGAAAACATGCGAAGCACAAATCATCCTCTTCTGTGGTACTTAAATCATTCACATACCTCCTGTTCTTGCGCAGACAACTGCCCAGGATTCACCGCAGCAATCAAGGGGATGCTTGTGGAGTAGTAGCAGCTCTGAACAGTCGCGTCAACACACAGTGAGCTATCAGAGCCACGCTTGGAACTGACGCCAGAAACTTCCGAAGCAAGCTTTGAGCCAGAACTCAATGTGGAGTTGTCTGAAACCCTCTTGGAGGACACAGATGCTAGCGGCGATGGCCGCATGGCGGTGCGAGGAGTAGTGCCACCTCCAGTGCGGATTGTGCCTGCAGTCGTCAATCATATTTATCATTAAAAGTAACGAGCCTTAGACTGATTGCGAAACCTACAGCAAACCAGAAACACAAGGGTGCATTTCAAGTGAAAGCATTGACGAACGGTACGGCGAATGAAAAATAACAGGGCAGATTTGGTACGAAGTGAAAACGTTGACGCACGCAGCAGCAAATTAAAAAACAAAAGGGTACAGTGGAAGTGGGAGGGTCGGTGAAGGAACGCTCACCTGCTGAAGCTTCGTTCGAAAGCTGCGAAGGGACAGTCGGAAGGTTCCTTCCATACGCGTCATGATCAAGAGCGCTTTCAGCAGGAGACCCCCAATCGGCACGAGTCGACGCAACCCCACTAAGGCGGGGTGTATTGGACGGGGACAGCTGACCGGAGCCCATGGCAGGCGACGGCGGACACACTGGCGAAGCCATGTTTGATGTGCCGTACACACCGGGTGAAGCACCCTTACCAGTTGCTGTGTTGCCGCGCTCCCAAGTACCCGGAGGTGGTGCGCTAGCGCTCACATGCATGCGTGGCTTGGGGGGTGCGTACTGGTGCTGACCCTCGGCAATACCTGAGAGCTGACCGGAAGGTGCCATAGCAGAAGAGGCTCTGGAGACAAGTGCAGTCGTGCGTGGGGACGGCCCAACCTTGGGCAGGTCTCGGTTGCGAGGAGAGTACATTCGGCTGGCTCCAGGTGTGTCCCGTGGAGACAAGAAGCGTGCAGTGGTGGAGTCACGTGGAGATAATGTGGTGTAGGGGCGGGCTTCACGGGGAGATGGCAACGCGCGTACGCCTGGCGCAGGGTGGGTTTCCACCGGACATCCTCTGGGGGAATGGAGCATGCGCGGGCTCTGCGGGTTGCGAGGCATCTGATCCCGGGGAGACTTGAGGGACGCAAGGGTGGGGTTGCGGTGAGCTGCCTGGGAAGAAGATGCTATGTTGAGAGGGGGAACAACGATTGCATGGGTGTTGCGAGGTGAAGGTCGGGGGGACTTGGATGTGTGGCAGTCTTGGGAGTGGCTGTTGGTGTTCAGGCGCTGTGCAGCGCTGCTGAGTGGCCTGTAGCCACATGATCTAGGCCGTGGCGCAGACGTATTAGCTGAGCGATCTGATCTGTGAGTTCGAGAGGACCCGCTGCGTGGGTTTGCGGTCGTGGCGGAAAACTGCGTGCTGCTAGGGACATCGCTGTCGGTGGCATGCGTGGCGACTGATTTCAGGTTCAGGTTCAGAGGGGGGACTATGGCAGAGCCTGAGAGCGGTTTGCTGGTATCGGCTGCTTTGAACCCAGCCGTCACTGGTGCCACCTGGGCAGTATGGTGATGGAGCGGCGGCCGGTCGCAGTCATGTGATGCGCGACCAGCAGGCTTGCAGCTTCCTGAAGAGTTGAAGCTTGCAGGGCCGTTTCGGGAGCGTTCACGGCGCACTGTGGCCGGGCGCAACTGAGAGCGAGCGCTGTGGCTACTGGCGCTCGCAGGCCGCCGCGACCACGCTGAAAACATGGCCGCGTCGGGCATCGAGTTCTCTGGTCGCAGTCCTGGACCGCTCACACAGAACACGCTGGACTGGCTCCTGAGACTGCGGCCGAAAGCAGGTAGCGCGCTGCGCTCAGCCATGAGCGCTCCAGGGGGGCACGTCTCCTCTGCAGTGATGGGAGGGGGAGTGGTGCTCTTCTGGAGGCGCCTCCAGCTCTGCTCAGCTTTCTGTGAGAGTTCGAAGGCACGTTGCCTGCCGCGCTGAGCCTCTTGAAGCTGCATCTCTTCAGTTGTGAGGCCCCTAGGACCCTGCTTGGGCTTTGAGAGCCTGTCTACAACGCTCTCTAGCTCCCTGCACCACGGTAGGTCAACTTGAAGACTACTATAAATAATATATACTTTCTTTTTCAATTAAAAGAAATACAATTGTCTACATAAAAAATACTTCCTATGTTCAATTACAAGAAATGTGATTGAACCTTGTGGATGATACAGCTTCAGGACATCGCAGCGAAACGTGAAATTTAACGATGAATGCGCGAGTGATTCGTGGCTTGCAAAAGCAGAGAAACACACTTTTTCGCAAGCTTCTTGCCGACTGACCGCCCACATGAATCCTCCTCCCACACGTGTTGCGAACTGCCACTGAGATGGCTCACGGTGCTGTCTCTCTCATTGAATTTGGCAGTGCTAGGTTGCGCCTTGCGGCGCCTGCATGCATGCTCTGTGTCAAGCACATGCATGCCTCGTCAATCGTTACCAGTACAATGCGCCACAGAGTTGACACATCGATGCATCTTTTTGGGGAGGTGCAGACAATACAAACCATATCAAATTATATGCATATTGGTGTGCTCGGAATCATGGAACAAATGAGCAGCGTGCATGCACGAAGATGGTAACACTCAACAGGCCTGTTGGGGGTCGCAACCCACATTCCGCAAGAACACAGCAAGCATGACTGGTCCAAGCACAGGTCTCTGGACTAGTCATGGAGACTGGTACTAAATCCTCTACAACTGTTACTGAAAGAACAGGGAACAGCATGGCACGTACAACAGTGTAGAAGCAGCTGCGGACCCAGACAGTGTCCTGAGTGGTGGATGTGACCCAACAGTGTGTGCGCTCTTTGTGCGCGGCGCCTGCCCATCATCCCTGCCTCTCTGCCTGGGTGTCCTGCTTCCGTTGTCACCCTTCACAGGGGCTTGTGGTGTGCGGCCGCATGCAGCTGCAGAAGGTTGCGCTGAACTGCGCGCGCTCTGGGTCGCACGAGCTCGCAGCATGGACGCGCCACTCTCGCTGTGATGCTCACGCAGGAACATGTGTCGCTGCTGTGGCTTTGACATGTGCACGTCACATGCAGTTTGAGCTAGCGAGGACTCGCACGACACCGACAACATGGACTCGTTGCATGAGTCCTGAGGGCACATAGCATGAGTGTAACTGTTCTCCGCACATGCTGCACTTTTATGCGGCTTGCGTGTTCTGTCCCCATAGGAACACGGTCCCAACGGAATTGGAGGTGTCATTGTGGAACCGTCGAAGTGTGGCTTCAGGGGTGCACACTCAAAGGCGGGTGGTACGTTGGACGTGGCAACAGCGTGAATGTGCTGTGGAGATGGGGCTCTGAATGGATGACTTCCATCAGTGGCTACAAGGGATATCTCAGCACCAGGAGATGGGCAGCTGCTGCTGGGTGGGCTGGGAAGGCGAGGCGACGCCCTTGAGGTTTCACTTTTATCATCAGCATGGTAGTCAACGGTGGTGCGCAAACTGCATGCATGTACAGCTGATGCTGCACCGCTGCTGCGTGAGGCAGGGTTCGCAGATGCGGATCGCATCGCAGACATGTTCAGCCCGGGTACCTTTGGAGCTGATTTGTTGGAGCGGACCAGGGGGGGGACTGCCGGGGACATGCGCCTGGGGTTTGCATGGGAATCAGGAGATGTGAGCGCTTTACGTGCGCGTGCAGGCTGGCTACAAGTGCGTGTTGACGCACACATCGCGGTACTGGGCTGAGATGGTGGTTGGCTTGGTTGGGCTCTTGTACGTCTTGCAGGTACACTTGTAGCCGCACAACGAACTGCAAACGCACACAATCGCGTCAGCTGATGTGACATTATGAAACAATGGCATAAAAACGTGTGCTGCTGGCAGCTGTGTCCTAGTTCAACAAAAAAGACAATAGTTCAAGCACAGAATTTGCTAGCAACTGCAGCTGAATGGTGTAGACAGATGAGCGTATGTCACGTACCAAAAGTGGAACCCCTTGCCATTTTGGCTGCAGCACCCTCGTCACTGGAACTGTGTGGCTCAGGCAAGCCTGCCTGTGCATCACTGCCGGAAAGAACTACACCAGGGGCACCCTTGGGTGCATGCACCGAGGTAGCAGCCTCATGGCGCTTTATTTTCTCGGCCACAGTCAGCATGCTTGGGCTTGGAGCAGTGCTTGCAGGACTGCGACTCGACATGTTTGAGCCACTCTCTTGTTCAGCCACCGTGAGTGCTCTCAGATGTTGCTGGCTTTGTGGCGATGGGGTCATGCGTGCAGCGTTGGGGGCTGGTTTGAGATGTGGGACTGCGCCTATCATGGGTTGATGGGAGACAGCATCCCTGGGTGAGGCAGTGGCCCGTGCAGCAGAGGCGTGTGCGTGCATATTCCGTACTGCTGTGGCTCCTGCACTCAACGCTGGGCTTCCAGGGGAAGTGTTTGCTGCAATAGATGAGGAGGACACGTGGCTCAGCTGGCTTAGCTGAGATGTTGTGCATGTGAGGGGGGATGGCGGTTGAGGGGGGTTCAGAGATTGACCAGAGTCTCCCATGACTGAGAAGAAACTGGGGCCAGGTAGAGAGGAGATTGTGCTGCCACCTGACGGTGCACCGATCTGGTCAAGGGTAGCGGAGCTCTCAGGGAAGGTGTTGTCGCTGAAACCAGCGAATGAAATGAAGCTGGAGCCATCATGTGTGTTGATTCCGGCGGCAGAGGACACATATGAGGTGCCCAGGGAGAGTGCGTGGCTGCGGAGCGCCTCTTGGGTAGCTAGTGTGATGTGTTGTGCACCCATATTTGCAGCTGGATGCGGGATGGCCTCCCATGTGTGGTGTACTTCGTCCGTACCTGGAGCCTCAGTGGGCTGTGGTTGCTCGTCTGCGGGTGTTGGAGTAGGAGCCTTCCAGTTGTGGCGAGGCTGCGCGAGCTGCACTGGTTGTGCAGCAGGTGAATCGTCACCTGGTGTAGAGTGCGGGGATGTGAGCGACTCCAACTGGGGTACTTCTGCAGCAACAGCACGACTTGATGATTTTTATCAGGCTCGACAGATAGCTAGACTCGCCCAGCATTGCGTTCGTATGTGTGCGTCGGTTGTTGATGTAAACAACGCATCAACAGGCAATGCAACGAGGCAGTCGCACCAGCAGCAGCGGCCACACAGCCATGAACACCTCTTGCGTAGAAGGCACTGGATGGAGCAGATATGCGACACTTTTCGAGCACGAGAGCAGGGACTTCGTGCAAGCCCGGCGTGAGAGAAGGTCCCGGAGCAGTTCCTGAACTCTCAGAGAGATGAGATGGTGCATCACTCACAGGAGTAAGCGGATATCCAGCGGGACCCATACTTCCCTGCTGGGATCGTCTTGAGCCATGCTTTCCGGAGGCTCGCTTTGTGCTTGTCCGTGACTGATCCTGTTGCGCAGTCGAATGCGCTGATCTCCGCTTGGTATCACTTGCAGCGCACACTTGCGCAGAATTAATGCTCTCTGGAGATGCATCAGAATGATTCTCTGCACACTCTGGACTCGCCAGCATAGGTTGGCATGTCGCAGTCGCATGAGGCGGTTGTAGCTGTGGCGATTGCTTCTTTGGGCCACCTTCTGCAGCAATTAAAAAGGTTAAGGGTGTAAACAACTAACAGAGGTGCACGGCTGATACGTACGGTCGCCTCAAGCAAACTATATAGTTAAGTGGGCTAGAAGCTGTGGGACATGCGGATACTGTACGACCTGGAAACAGTATCAGGCACACAGAGCACGAAGAATCACTTACATTGGTAGCAATTGACTGCGGTCACGAGTGCGCGGGTGTCGGCAGCGGAGTGATGCGAAGATGCAGAACAACAACGGCGAAGAACGATGTGGACAGGATGGTAGCCAGCAAACAGGGAAGATAGGGCCGGCAGGTATACGAAACACACCATGTACTGTTTGACAGTGGGTAAAGAACGACGAAGATGATGATTCGTCGGTGACTGAGCCTCCAAGACGGTTGCCCACGAACTCTGGCGCTAGGAAGTCACAGAACATTGGGGCATCCAAGTGCTCCCACTCATCGTCAACCTTGAACCTCATCTTCTTGCTGGGGCGATGCTGGGTTCCCATAATTGGGATTCCCAGCAGCGCTGGGCGACGAAGCTATAACAACGCAGCTGGTCGATATCGACTGTTGCTCTACAAATAAAGAAATGAGATCACACATACACACAAGAACATAACATATTTCGATGTTGCGATGGCCAATTTCGCAGAAGATGAGCGGTGGTGCGATGAAGGCATTGTATGTGCCATAGTCGGCGATTCGCACGAACGAATTCACTCTGATCAAAGAATAATCAAATACGTCCTTTGGTGCCTGTACGTGAACGATCGAAATATGGAATACAGAACGCGACGCTGTACACATGATCGTTGATTTGAAGCCACGGTAACACAGAGGTGGTGGGCCTTAGACACTAAATTCAAACTCGACGAACTCGGGGGATCCGGGATTGACAACTACGCATGTAACATCGCATGCATATATTTTGGCCACTAGTCGACACAGAATGGGACGTTCATATGTACATACTTGTCCTGCAGTGCAGAGTTTGATGTTTTATGTGCAAGACGAATGCATACCTTCGCTCACCGCCAAAGATTGCTCAGTTCGCCAAACGAAATTCACAGCCTGGTGCCCAGTTGGCGGCGTTGGCGGTCTTCAACCTCTTCGAATTCTTAGACCTTCGACACATGCTCATTCAAGTAGTTGTGAACTGTTACAGAGTGCATCTGTGCTACTTGAATAGTACAGCTCTATTCTGTACTATCACGTGAGGGTAGCCCTGAATGGCTTGAAACACACATCTTACGCTAAAGAAACACAAAACAAGAACTTCTGGGGAAAGGCTTTCAAGACTGTGTCTTTGAGCTATGATATTGAACCGACTTGCATCGTTTTGACTTATAGTTAGTTCTTGCTAATCGGTAGACAATATCTCAGTTGTGCCCTGGTGGGATTGTGTTTCGTTACTATCGAAGCTTGGCTAAGAGCGCTGGGAAAGACTTTGGTGATGGTGCCGTTGTGCCATTCGAGTGAAGTGGTGGATATTTTGTGTTAATTGCCTTTGGCTATTTGGGTTCATGCCAATTCACTACCTTTCCGGTGTCTAACGTGTTGACTCAACACTGTTGAGTTTTGTCTTGCTGTATATTTCCTTGTCAGAGCAGCATCCACAACGAACGCTTCTTTCTGTAGCCAACAGCTGCAAAGAATACTTTTCCAGGTGAACACACTCTAGTGTTCAATGCAGCACTGCAGTGTTAGATACTCCAACTCAGTGTGCACGAGCTTGCAGGCTGTCGACACATGTACAGCAGGCAGATGCCAGGGCGTCTGCAATTCATGAATCGCCCCTAATCCACACTGACAATTTGTTCTGAACTCTGACAGCATTCCTGGGTTTTCTTTCTTTGTTTCCTGTCCCTCATTCTTCGTTTTTTTGCTGTCCCCTGTGTGGAGAACACAGGAAGGCTCGCGAACTCAAGTCTGGTAGTGAGACAACAATAGGCTGCTCCAATGCATTGACTAGTCGAAAAGTGTTCACATCTCAAGCCGTGGAAGTGTTGCGCTGCCCTCAACCCTTCTATTGCATTGATATATAGCTAGTGTTCGCGCATGTGTGCATCCGCACTGGCCCAATGTGTTGGTGTACAGCTGCACTCCTCCAGCTGAAGCAGCTAGACTCTAATCCTTGTATTCACGTGACCAATGCAGAGCAATATCTGCAATGTAGCTTTCTCCTACTCACAGCAAAACAACATTTGCTGGCCATCAACAAGGCCAGTACACATACCCAAAGCTTGCTCTGCTTTGATACTTCAGGAAAAAATAGCGCCACGGTGCCTTCCACGGATGGATCTAAGGCTCCGATTCTGAGCGTTGTGTTGTCCTTGCACGCCCCGTACCAAAGCAAAGCAATGGTAATTGCCTCTTGTGGGATATGTTCCATGAAGTTTTCAAATCGTAGCGTTGAATCTTGTTATCAAGAGTGTGTATCGAATTTCCACCTGACACTTTGCTATTACACTGTGGCTGCTCCCGTGTGACCCTATTCAACCATCCGAGGACTCGATCTGAAGAATTCGAACGCATGCACTGATCACACTGATGTTCGTAATTTCTTATATGAATTTGATGTTCTGCTACAGATCTGCAAGACGCCATCCAATTCATGTCCGGAGCCACGCCTACCTGCCTTACGCAGCGACGGTGCTAACCCTCTCGTCCAGGCAGATGTCATCTTGAGGATGTGACGAAGTTAATGTTTGCGTCGGCAAAGTAGTGTAGCGAGATCGGTGCTGTGCGAGCAGTCAAGCCCTTTGAAACGCATGAACCCCAGATGGAGGCATGAAGGCATTATATGCACCCAAAACAAACCCTTCACAGATGAATTCGAATCGACGATCGTTAATTTCGTGCAAGCGAGCTCGAGCGTCGAGCGTCGAACAGCACGGTATAAATGACACTGCAGGCTTGCTGGTGCAGTCATTCGCTGTCAACCCTGTGCTTGCAAATAAAAAAGCATCATACCTACTCATAATACAAGTTTCGACTTGCTTTGCGTAACTGGTCACCTTGGCGTGTAGTAACAGTTCTTTATCTGGAATAAGCGAACAGCTTGTGTTCGCGGCCTAGCGCAGAGCTTGTGATGTCCCGATCAGCGACGCCGAACCGAACACCTTCATCTGCATGCTCTGGAGATGCTGCTTTGCGTAATATAGGCTGGTACGTTCCTGGATCTGCTTCTGAGCAGCTTGTCCGTAGCGATTACGCCAGAAAACATATTGAAGGTAGATGGGGTCCTAATTGTCAAATATATGGTTCTTCTATGCGTCGGAAGGCATATAACACTGGTATATGCACGTGTGGCTTCTGGGATGCGATACCCTTCCGAGCGCGGTATACTGCAGTAGTTCATCCCAGCAGAAACAACACTCCAATTACCGAAGGACACGTGTACATTCGATATTGACTGAAACACGTGCATATCATAGTGTATCCCCATCAAGTGAGATGTCAGTTGTGCGCAGTCATGCGGAATTCGAACGGCCATGGTTGTTCATACTGGACGATGAAGCCTGCACCGTGCAGGGACCGTACCAGATTATGTTTGAGCCGTCATGGTCTGTAAATGCTTGACCTTCTGGTATGGACACCTTGCAGGTACTCTATCGGTGTTCCAACCCTGGTCTGTCTGCTCGGCACCTTCGCTATTTTGGTGGTGCTGGATGTGTTCTATGCACCATCAAACGGTCTCCGTGCGTTCTTAAGTCTTATTTGTGTATCATTTACTTCTCACCAGCTCTCATCTTGATTGTCGCCATCCAAGGTTTGCCTTGTCAAGCAATGACCATGCTCGAGCCTCCCCTTGCGCACACAGGTAATACATTTCACAAATCCTTTCCAAATGGCTGGAGCAATCATGACTACGCCCAACGCAGCTTTCAGGGATCAACGTATCGTTCTGGTGCCAAGCCAGCTGCTGCCATTGCAACAGCACCTATCATACGGCATGGAAAGTCATCCAATAGCGGTTATGAAGGGGCATTTGAGTTAGTTGATGACTCTGTGCCCCTCGATCTGGCCATGGACGGAACAGACAGAACAGCATCCGCAGCTGACAGCACCCAGCGCTCAGCTAGCGCTCTAGTTGACTCAGAGACGCAACAAATTGAAGGGTACGAACGCGACACAACGTTTAAGGGCACTGCCACTGGGTCTGATCAGGTGCGTACCTTGAACCACCTTCCATAAGCCCCGTGGCAGGGCATTTTCTTCACTTGCTTGAACATACACTACTAAGTAGTGATCATGTAGATAATATGTTCGTGTATTCGTTGCTTTTCAGTAGTTATCGGACTCTAGGGTTTGTGACACGAGCTGATGATACAACACCCCATCGATTAAATTAAGCAACTTTCTGCTGCTGTCATCCGATCTGCTTTGCAATTGCAGCTATGTGCATGGAAATTGAGACAGAGTAGGCTGTTTGTTGCCTTTGTGTGCGTAGTTCGTGTTGCCTGATGCACCCCTGGACTCTGCTAGTTCCCCTTCTTTGTTCAGTTCGATCTTTGGCTCATCTGTATGTTTGGGTTCCCTTGCCCTTGCTGATGTGTTCAGATGTGTAGGGGAAGCAAATAACAGAGGATGAGGTGCATGCGCTGCTTACTGCAGAGGGCCAGCTTTATGGCAAGGTGGAGAAGGCAGGGATGCTGCCCACGGATAAATGGTGAGCTTCACTGCACCACTCTCGACCGAGTCAAAGCAAGGTTTGAAATCAATGTCAACTAGAAAAGATGCTTCCAGTGCAGTACATTTGTCTGCTATGTTCTGCACTGATTCAGACAGGCCATACAGCACTTGTCACACGATTCTGATGATTGCAGCAGGCACTGCTGAACCCAGGCAGCCAGATCCAGTTGTTCACCCGCATGCGCGTGCATATCAGCTGTACTTCGCACTAAAGCATGGAAATTGTGCAACATCATGAGCCCCCGGGTCCGCTCTCGGTGTTTTCCGTCTCGATGGCCCCATGTGCAGCCTCAAACAGACACTTTGCAACATTATGGGTGGCATACTGCCAGCTCTACCGCCACAATATGTTGAGAGTATCCAAGAGAGCACTTTTGAGTTCACGGTACATGTGATGAGAACGTTTCCAGAAGCATGACAATCCTCAGCGGCTGTGTACATCGAAAATAGAATCATGGAATGTTCTCGGTAGATTCCTGTCCTGTAGGTACATTCCTGTCCTGTCTCAGCATAATCATGTCCTGAATTCCACTAGCAAAGCCAGTGACACCTTCAAAATTCGAATATGGCCAGACCTGCACAGCCAAGTTCTGAGTACACACAACTGCAGAGTATACAGAGCTGGATGCAGGCTTCCCCCGAAGAATGGTCGTGACGAGACCATCAAGCCGCTGAACAAGTGGCTATGGGACACTCTTCTGGGTACTGATGATGGCGATATGCCTGTGTTACCGCCAGGTAATTCGACCCTTCTTGCCTTTGTTTCTGGGATTCACCTTCTTGCTGTTGTTTGTGGGATGTACAGGGTTGGGATGGACAGCCCATTGAGGGTTTAGTCAATGTTACATGACATGGATGTTGCATGGAGTGAACTTTGCTTGGGGTGAACGTTGTATGGAGTTCACGGTATGGAGTTTAACGATACACGGGGTGAGCCATGGAGTGTTCAGTTAATGTTCAGTGCGTGAACGTGACATGCAGTAAATTTCGATTTGATTTTGATTAGATTTTGTGAATTTTGATTGTGTCGTGAACGTGACGTGCAGTGAATTTCGATTTGATTTTGATTTGATTTTGTGAATTTTGATTGTGTCGTGAATGTGACATGCAGTGACTTTTGCTTGAAGTGATCCTGATTTAACATTACATCGAGTGAATGTTACGTGCGCTGTGTGATTCATACAGTGAACTTTACACGATTCATACGGTGAATGTGACATGGGGTCAGACATAGAGGGTTCAGGGTTCAATGAGGGTTATATGGGCTGTGGCATACATAGGATGCGTAGAGTGAATATTACACGAGTTGAGACATAGAGGGTTCAGGGTTCAGTGAGAGTTACATGGGCTGTGGGTTGCAGGGGAGTCGCCACCAAAGGCGGGAATATGCACGCTACTGTTCAACCCCACATACAAGTTTATCCTGGTCAAGAACACCAAAGTCGCGGGCACCAGCCTGTTCCTGAAGTTTGGAGGGTTCTGTCCCCCTGGTGTCACTCTGGAGACGAGCAAGGTGCTGTACATGTGGCACCTCACAGCTTTGTGCATTGCATTGGATTGCGTTCTTTTAGTATGTACTTTGTGTGTCACTTGAGAGCAGCAAGGTGCTGTGTATGTAGCACCTCACAGCTTTGTGCATTGCATTGGATTGGGGTCTTTTAGTACAGTCGTGTCTCGTTATAACGGTCCTCGATGCACCGGGTGCCTTTGTACCGGCCGATAGTGCTGTGTGCCAACGGGCGCAAACACACAGAAAACGTGTTCGATATACCGGTTTCTGGTCTGTACCGGTCGACTTTTGTTGGCATTTGGTGACCACTATATCGAGACACGACTGTATGTTGTTTGTGTGTCACTCTCAAGGCCAGAAAGGTCTGTACACATGACACCTTACAGCTTCGTGCATTTGATTGGCCCCCAGGGCCCCTTTCCTTGCTTTTGCCAGAGCTGTATGTCGCGGTATTCGCCAGAGCCACAAACTTTCACTCTTTGTCGTATGTTCTCTGGGTGTCACTCTGGAGACTGTCCTGTTGATGCACATGGGAACTCGCAGCTTTGTGTAGCTGACTTCTTTCCTTTAGTATGTTGGTTGTGTGTCAGTATCGAGACTGTCAAGGTTCTGAAGACATGGTGCAGTGCACCAGTGTCCAACATCCCCAACAGACCAATCTGCCAGCCAAAATATTTTTCAACACTGTGTGTTTTTCAACACTGTATGTTTTTCAACACAGTATGTGGAACATTGGTGGATGTGTCTAGAACCTAGTCTATTCTTAGTCTACAAACCGCAAAGGTAGTGAATAGGAATGGACCCAAACAGCCAAAACTAAGTACGTGTTGTTACGTATCACACAATCACCCCCCTTTTCGTTCTAATGGCACAACATCACATTCATTGAAGTCTTTCCCAGCACTCGCAGCCACACTGCAATAGTAATGACGACAGCCAATGACAGCCTACGCACACGAGCCAGGGCATACCTGACATACTGTCTAGAACCAAATGAGCACAGCCCTGTCCGTACACGATTAATTTTCCTCAAGTTCATTTTCGGATTAGGTTCTCTGCTGCCATCCGTTCACAGCACCATGCATGTGCCTTGTGGTTCAAATTTCACGTGAATGCACGATCACAAACGCACATAGCCATTGACGAGCCAAGGCACGTCCCTTCTTGGGTTGAGTGGCATTTCTGGCGTTTTGGGGCCCGTAAAAAACGGTAAACTTGGCAGCATTTAGGGTAAAATACGGGATGGCCAAAACGTACAAAATGGCCTAAACGGCAAATTGTTTTTACAAAATCGCTTTTTGATGTTTAAACTCCTTTCTTCACACCAGTGAGCGTGTATCTACCAGCTTCGCCCAGCCAAACCCCCTAAATCCATACGGGATCCGCGCCAACATGCAAAAATAGCCCTTTTTTTTTACGGGACACTTGCGATTTCTCCTCAAACCAACCCGATTTTTTACAGGTTGAATCACGTTCTGTGAAAATACGTCCCGTAAAAAAACTGGATGGGGTCGCAAAATTGCCATTTTTTACTGGATTTCGGACCTTTTCACAACTTTTCACGGTACGGGAACGGAAAACGGGACCGTAAAATAAACACTGGCCAAGACACGCCCCTTCTTGGGTATGGTGGGTCCTGGTCGGCAAAAGTTTGCTGTCAGCAAAATTTTGCAAGACACGAATGACATGGAGCTCATGCATGCAGAAGATTCCAAACTGCTTGTGGAGAGTTACGGACATTACCCGAGTTGGCCTTGCCAAGCTCGGTTACAGCTCTTTTGAGGAGATGTGGGATGACTACAACGTGTTGGCGCTCGTACGTAACCCTTATGACCGAGCAGGGTCATCATATGACTACACTCTTGGACGCCGAACGGTATGTTTGCTGTGTACTGGTTTTCTCTCTGTTTTCCTCTCCCGATTAAAGTTTTCTCTGTTGTGAACTGCTGGAATGTTTTCAACAGGAAGCAGTGTTTGTTTCTTTTTTGGGTTTTTGTCTATGATGCTAACAGTACGGTTTGTACAAGGATTTCCATTTTGGGCTCTTGCCCTTTCATTGCCTTTCAGGCTTATATCGGAGGGTTTTGAACTGGAAGTGTAACGGTTTCTCTGTTTTGAACTGCTGGGATGTTTTGGACAGGACGCGGATTTGTTTCTCAGTTTGAAACAGTGTTGCCCTGGAGGGGTATGCCAAACCCGCAACATCAGTGTTGTATAGCTGATGAGGCACAGCTGAGTAACATCTGCAGAGTTGTTCACCCCACAGCCGCAGTGGCAGGTTTGTTGACCCCACAACCACAGCGGTGCTATTGTTGACCCCACAGCCACAGCGGCAGTGCTCTTGACCCCGACAGCCACAGCCGCAGCGGCAGCTTTGTTAACTCCTTGTGCGCCATGCAGAACCGAGAGGACGATTGCAGAGACCCAACCTTCCAGCACTTCACAGCAAAGCCTTATGTAATAGGCCTGCAGGACACATTGTTTTCGTGCGGAGAGCGCGTGCACGACTTTTATCATGTGGAGCCTCAGCACACCTGCCTGCTTGATGATGACCGCAACCTTGTGGTGGACTGGGTCATCCGGTGTGCTCTCTCTCTCTCTCTCTCTCTCTCTCTTGATACCTGCATGTGTGTGTGTGTGTGTTACTCGGCTGCGGGAACTGCGCTGTTGGCTGAAGGCCTTGATAATGCATGTGCTCGCAGCATCAATAACTCTGTGTCTGTGTGTCTGTGCCAAAAAGTAGAAACCATCAGGTCATGATAGGCATCGAACCAGCGACCACTTGGCCTGAAGGCAGAAGCCAGAACCATAAACATTCAACCCGCAAACACAGCATATTATGTGGGTATGGGTATATGTGCTGCGCTTTCACATCTGTATACAAGATCTCCTACAGTGTGTGGTGTTAGCGACAGCACGACAGCTGTTTTGAGTTCAAGTAGGGTTTCAAGTAGGGTTTCAAAGAATTCAAAATTCACGGTGCGAAAACCCTGCAGAGTGAACTCGTTGGTAGAAGACCTGGAGCCGGTTCTCTTTGAGCTGAACCGCCGCAGGATACGCGGCGCGCCGCGTCTGAAGGGGGGTATCGGGTGGGAGCAAAGGGGGCCTATCGCCGATGACGGGGTCAAGGGGGGGGAGCGCAAAGCGGACGTTGCGCGCAGCCGCCATGCGTCCAAATTCATCGACTGTGGATCAGCCTGCATTCAGAACGTGAAAGAGTACTATCGAAAAGACTTTGAGTTGTTGCAGTACCCCATGGACACCTCTGGATTGTGATATTATATCACTCTATCATTTCACAGCTTGTCATTTCACAGCTTGTACTTCTGGACATGGACTAACTAAGAAAAATAAGTTTCTGCTTGGAGAATGATGCATGTGTTTGAACTGTCTGCTGTTGCTGTGTGTGCACATCGACAAGGGCGCGGCTCACAACCACAAAAGGTCTGCGGTTGCTTTGTCCTCGTCTGCTTGTCTGCTAGAGTGATGGTACCTATATAGTACCTACATTGTCAGCACGCATGGGCTGCGTAGACAAGGTACCGCACTGGTGTCCTCGCCAATGTGTGATGGAGGTCCTCGTGATGGATCTGCGTGCGTGGTTGCATGCTGCGCATGCATTGAAGCTGCTGCTGTTGGTATTCTGCGCAGGGTTCATGCCGCATGGATGGTATGGAGCTGGCTCGCATGCATGCTTGTGGAAGGTTCCATAGCCATCGGTACTGGCCGATAGAACACGTGGGGCCTCCGTGTGTCACGGCACGTGTTCATATCTATATGACACGATATCTTATCAAGGATGATGCGTTTCAGGAGATGTGCTCTAGGAGTGCGCTGATCACTGATTAGGAGAGCACAGCGGAAACGGGGACATGCATGAATGACAGGAGTGCATGTTTTCATAGATTCTGGCGGAACCCAGTCACCCATTTTGAAATAATTGGTTGGTAGGTGGGATGAAGTAGTCGGCCTAGTGTCAATAGTTGCCATTTTTCAAGCACGGCGTGCAGATGCCGCAGTGGTAGTTACATGGACAGTTGTGTAACTACCATTGATAGTGGTGTGTGCACATCGCCAGTGGTGTTTTCACATCTACGCAGGTGCGGCTCACAAGCACGAAATATGCACCGCAAAAGAGCATCTGAAACTAGCCAACAACGCAAACACGACAGTGGTGCTTGTGGTACTTCACCTCTGTGTACGTAACTTTCTACTGAGATTAAAGTTGGATGCATTTATGGGCGTGCTGAGGGTGGATCCCTTCTCACCTGTGGCGTTGTGTCCCAGCCATCTTAAAACCAATAAACTGTTCTGGGACAGCGCCATACTCAGCTTGTGCTGCGGCCTCAGTGCCAGAATGGCGAGGCGTTTTCCTGTACTGAAAGTGCTGGGGATTCCTGCAATTTGTTCAAGGGAAAACCAACAGAACCATTACACACGAGGCTCGGGTTGAAAGAAAAGCCCAAGGTGGCTCTGGCCGGACCAGGATTCCAACCCCGGGTTAACATCAATGTAAAAGCACTGTGACGGTCACAGGCATGCAGCTGGTTTGGGTGAGGTAAACCCTAAGAACAAGTTTGGGATTGCAAGAACACCTTGGGATTGCAACCACGGCTACTCATTGCCCCCGCCCGCCCGCCCTTCACCGTCGCACCCCCGATGTCGCCCTCCCTCCCTCCCGCTCCCCTCATCCTCCACCGGAGTCCCCCAATCCTCCGCCGCACCGCTCCGCTCCACTCCCCTTTCCTCCCCGACGCCATGTTCTCAACCCTTACCCCCCCCCCCCCCCCCACCCCCAGTGCCTCTTCCGGCTGCTCGGGTGTCCCCCTGCTGCGGGGTCTCCTACTTGCGCCTTGCGAGGGCCTTCCCAGGTGGTGCCTCAGCAGCTCCACTGGCCCGAGGCGCCGGGACCTCTGTTTTATGTTGAGCTGGTTTGCAACTGCGCTGCTGACATGTGGCGATGAAAAAAGAGAAAGAGTTAGTTATGTTATGCCTTTAACTTTACACATACATGTGGCGGTTGTGTGTAGGTGCTTGGCGCTGCATCTGTGGCGCTCTAGGCTGGTGTGCCTAGCCTTTAGTATGTGTTTGCCTTTACTTTGTGTTTCGACCCTTGTAGTGGATGCTGTGCAGTTCCTGCTTGGGTTGTTGTGACAGATGATCGTGCGGCTTCGCACGCTCCCTGCTTTAGTACCGCGCCACTGACGCTGTAGGTTTCACCTTGAGATTTATAAATTATTACATCGCCAAGGACGTAGAAATATAGCACCATGCATGACCAGGAGTGCACAAAGCAAAGGTAGGGAGGCCAAACTAAATACTGAAAGAAGCCAAAGTACAACGAAGTCATCACACCAATACTGACGATTGGTCCCCGGGTAGGGTTTTTTTTTAGCTAAGCGCCGATATCTTCTCATTCCATATACCACCTCCATCATGCATCTACCACCGCATCCTGTCGATGTAAATACTAAGGAAACTTTTTGTTTCCGCCATTATCCCTAGATAGTGCTCAAGAACCCGGCATTCGCGAACCTGGGCCCACGTAATGCAGATGCCGTTACCAGGTAGTGTTAGCGCCACGCGATCATGCATTGCTCGGCTCGTTCTGGACAGGTACCAGTACGTTTAGACAGGAACCAGAACGTCTATTTGCCACCGGGGACCAAGTCTGTTTAAATCGACAGGTGTACAAATTGTAATTGTTTGCAGTCTGAACATGCATACGCTCTGCACTATTCCTACTCCTGAAACACACAATTTCTGGTTCTACAGTCCTGTCGTTGTAATCTCTGAACATAATGTATGCTGTATTAAAGTTTTTTTTTTTTATGTGTATGGCATATGAGCGATGTGTATGACATCGCTTTAGCGCATGTTTCCCCCCGCCCCATGCACATGCTGTCAAACCCTCGATTTCCGCAAATGCGATTCCACGTAAGTTCGCGATTAATCACGCGCATGCATCATAAAGACAGATTATATCGCGATATATCGGCGCAGTTGAACAGTAGACATTACATCTACGGCAACAGAAAACATGGTGTAGTGGACGAGCAGAACTAGTGATGTCTAAGTGCGCAAAGCGGTATGGAAACATGACCAGATGATGAACAGCATCAAGATAGTAGAAGAGTATGAACCATCTCTTCATCTGAAGTGCCTATCCAGGATTAGTGAGGGCACCATGCATTCATTTCTAAATTGTGTCGCGAGAGTGTCGGATTCGGCAATTCAAATCGAACAGATTGGTGCTCATGGGCGATTGTAATAAGGTCCACGCAGAATCACAACCGGGACCTTGGTAGATTTCTGAGTTTTCCTTGAGTCTTCGTGACCTGCTAACTGGCACTCTTAGCGCATGCTCGCAGTGTTGCCATGTTGTGTACTATAGACATGTGGTGACGTTTTGAAGTGGTCAGACTAGTACATCCATTGACATCCTTCGGCGCTCGAACCTGGAGCTCAAGCAGCGCAAATTCCACACATTCAACTGAACAAGGCACTGTATCGAAGGCGTAGCATCGTGGGAGCAGTTTCGAGGTTCAGGACCACGTTGGCGACCCACCTCGCTCCATGGCCACGGCCAATTGCAAGCACCAGGTAGAGTATCAAAGCTTCGACACTGTGCGATTGACCAGTAGACTTTGCGTGTCTTTGGTTGCGGGCTAAGAAGAACTTTCTATCCCCTGTTGAGGAGGGATGCTTGCGAAAATGGGGTCGTCAACTGTGGTTTCTTCTCAGCCATACATACAACCCCGTTACATGCATGGCAAGCAGGCGATGAAGATATAGAGGCTCATGGCCAGAGGTGGTGGGTGTTGCACGCATGTCGTAATTACTACGTTTCCATAGATCCAGTGCGTGGAAGTTTGCGTGTGCGTGCGTGCCCTACGTTGCTGTTCTGGGTCTTGGAGTATCTCACTCTACTCACTGTGAATCATGGTCAAAACCGCAGCCTCACAAGCGCCGAGAAAAATGGCGTTGCGAATACACACATATAAAATAGCACTCTGATGTCATTTCTGCTTTCCTTTGCGCTCTGAGAGTGTGCCCCCTCTTTGAGGAATGCGACGTGGCAACATATTCAACATTCAAACTTCGCATGTTGACTAGCACACGCACGTAGAAAAACAAAACTGCCATCCATTACTCTCACACATGTACATGGACCTGACTGTTTCTACACGAAAATTGCAAGGGAAAATTGCAATGGGCCCGCATCTGAGCTGTTGCTTTGGAGAATGAGTGGGAAGTGCCACACAGTGTGCCAACTACCGAGTTGTTTTTTCTCGCACCTCTTACCGCGCATTCAAAATTTGGAAAACGTTCACGCTCGGCCTCTCTATACACCGGTCTACGAATCACGCCACACACCGTATTTTGAAATACATAAGGATGCTGTAGATTCCACCTCAGATCTGCTGATGTTGGCGTCGTCAAGTCCAAGAGGCCGGAACGTTCTCGACACATGCGTGACAAGACAGCAAAAAACAGGATATGTAAGGATTGCATAACTATTATAATCTCATGCAGTGAAGCCCTCTCTTCTCCCACTTCATCCCATCCCATTCGTAGACTCTCCCCCGAGGACGCCGAAGCCACAAGCCTCTCCGAATCCTGTTCGACAGCCGAGGCGATTGCTCAAACTGCAATACGCATGCCCGCACCCTTATTGTTCGGACCATCACCACAGTGACTAAGAATGCACTAAATGCATCACAAATGAGTGTACAGATATGTTGACGGTTGAACACAGCCAACAGTGACGGTTGAACACTGTTGGCATACTCTGAGGTGGAAAGCGTAGAATTCGGTTAACGGAGGGTTTCGAATTGTCCGATCTGTTCGCATGCACATACCACAGAGATTACGTCGGCATACTACGCGAAACGACACAGATGTGTGATTTTAATACCAAACATATGCCGCTTCGAATTCATTCAGGCTCTACCCTCCTGCAACATAGTCTTTGGAAGGTAAGTTGGGGCCTTCATTGCGCTCAGCTTCGACCTGCTTTTTCGCAAGGTAGGGTTCGAATTCCGGTCCGCCGAGAGGCTCCTCTTGTCCTTTCTTCGAGTTCTAGGGCACGGTTTCTGGTGATTGCCCATTCATGAATGCGTGATCACGCATTGCACGCGAGTTCCTGAGGTCGATGCTCAAACTGAGTATGGCGCGCCATACTGTCCCCTTTTACAAACCGGAAAGGTATTGAATAGGCATGCGCGCCATACTACAATGTTAACACGTTGAAGAAAATTTCTTCAAAGTTTAGGTTCGCGCCGATTCACTACGTTTCCGGTTTGTAAAAAGACACAATAAGGTGGAGCTAGCTCCCTTGGTGCTGGAAGCTTGCACGATCTGTCTGGGCACGTGTGAACATCGGCACAAAAAGAGCACCGACAGCATTCGCTCTCTGCAGCGATTTTCCAAACAGCACTCTTTTACGAACCTACGAGTTTTACGAACCAGAACCGCAGTAAATCCCTGATTCCTTTTTTCGTTTTTAAATAGATACAACACAAACGTCCAGAAGAACCCAACACGAATCAAGCAACTGATCTCCACTATGCACTGCGAACTGGCAAATAACAGTGCTTTTCAGTTACGTGTGTTTCATCCTGTCGATGTGAATACTTTTCAGTTACATTGAAACGGTTTCCTTTTTACAACCGGAAAGTTCGTGAACGGTCATGAACCCAAATATTCAGAAGCAACAAACATACAACATCCACCTCTTCACTCGAAGTTCATTGTTCTACTGTCCTGTCGATGTAATCTCTCTTTCACTTGAATGGCACAACAGCACCATCACGAAAGTCTTGCCCAGCACTGTTAGCCAAACTGTGAAAATACTGACCAAGCAGGATGCCTGGGCTGCTTGGTCTGATGCACACCCTGTTGGCGACCCTGTGTTTGCTTGTAATATTGTGCGGCGTTCTCTGCAGCCTCTGTATTTGCCTTCGTGGTCCCGTGTGGCCCGGGTGTGTATGTCCCTTTCCCTGTCCCACCCCTTCGAGTGCTGAGGCCTCAGCCCTTCTTCGGTATGGCGTATGTCCCGATTAGTGTTATTTTTTTGTTGTTGGCAAGTATAGTGTAGTCCCCGAAAAAAACGTTTTTTGTTTTTTTTGACCGATGTTTGGGCAGCAGCCTTTGATATATCGTTGCCTAAATCCTATCTGAGAGTTTGTTGCATTTTCCCTATCCCCTGGAAGATGTTATTACGTCCTGTAGATGCATTACCGTTATTCAATCAAGGTCGCTGGCCACTGAGACGTGTAGCGCTACATGTCTCAGTGGTCAGCGACCTTGGTTTCATAACAAATGCCTTCGCTGGAATATCACGACAGTACCATACAATTTCAAACCGCAAAGGTAGTTAATGCGCTGAACCCAACAACAGAGAGACTACAGAACCATGCCATAAAACAAAAAATATACATGATAATACACATGAAAATATAGATGAAAATGTAGAACAACATAGTTGAATGAAAGACTTTCGTGATGGTGATGTTGTGCCATTCGTGTGAAGTGGTGGATGTTTCGTGTTTGTAGCTTTCGGATTTTTGGGTTCATGCCTATTCACTACCTTTCCGGTTCGCAACGCAACATATGAATGAAATTATACTTACACACGTACCGCAGCACCCCTTGGGGTGCTCCTTTCTTGGAACAAATTGCATTAGTGTACGCATGCACGCCATGCATGCACGGCCCCCGTTCTGGGAAGTTGCTGAAATACGTTTGCGGACAGGGAAGGCGCATTATATTGGCCATGTGGACCAAAAACTGAAGTCCGCAGGGCAACGGGGTCTACACCGAAACTTCCTCTTCTCAACCTGATCTTCACCAGTGATCACCAGTGTCGCTTAATTTGTCAGGTCACACACCCAAAAAATTTATTCCCAAACAATCGAGATTGTTCTATCTAACTAAGCGACACTGGTGATCAGTAATCTTCACCACTCAGTGGCGTGGTGCAGCGGTATCGTTATTGACAACTTGTCATCCACTGTCATTATTTTTTAATTAATTAACTTCTGTCGTGCTCACCCCAGAAATTAATGAACGGTTACTCGTAACGTCTCCCAAAAAGAATCCGTCGAAGCATTCCGCTGACATAATTAGTCTTTCCCGATTCCTTAACTATATCCCTGGCGTGGTGGTATGGTTGTGCCACTGTTCTCCAAATGACCACATTACCAGGGACATGACTGACCTCCTTGGACCATGCAGAGTTCACCTAGATGGCTGCCAGAAGTCCTGTTTCAACCCAAGGCTGGGAGGTGAATTGGTCACATTGACCTGTTCATACCCAGTGAATCTGAGGCTTCCGGTGAGGTCACACACCCTCCCCCCCCCCGCGGCCGCTCACCTCGCAGAACCTCCCCTAAGAAACCAACCGAAGAACCTCCAGAACGAAAAAGGGACTGACAAGGCGTTCCCATGACTTTGTGTCTCGTGTAACAGCACTGAGTGATCAAAACTTGTGCACTGATGGCAGCGTATTAGTAGAACACCTGTCACAGCGTATTAGTAGAATACCTGTCACGTGTGTACTGTGTGGTAGCACAGCTGGTGAGTGTTGAGATGGTCGAAGTGTCTGTGGGCATTGCCTCGGTATGCATGCAAAACCCTAGCATGCACGAGCGCGACTAGAAACCCTAAGAACATGGAATTGATGAACCGCAAAGGAGCTGGAACCCTAAAAGATTTGAAGGAGTTTTTGAGAGTGTTGCTCCATAGCCCCCATAGCCACAAGGACAATGCATGCAAGGACAATGCATGCAAGGACAATGCATGGGTTCAGCAACAGATGCATGTGCGACAGCAACGCAGCAGCCACAAGCTTTCCTTTCTTGCAAGCTCTCCTAAGGATTCCTCTGGCAAAGGTATGAACCTTTGTTGTCTGGTACTATCCTTAAAGGCAGTGAATTTTACGATTCTGGGCGAACCTACTACTATATCGGTCGAAAGACTTTCGTGATGGTGCTGTTGTGCCATTCAAGTGAAGTGGTGGATGTTTTGTGTTCGTTGCTTTTGGCTATTTGGGTTCAAGCCCATTTACTACCTTTCCGGTTTGTAAAAAGGAGTACTGCTATATCAGTGTCTACTACATCTTGATTTGCTGGTACATGAGCCATTCTATGGAGTTATTCCTGTAACTTGACACAGCCACTATCTCCTACCTTAATATCGCTGTCCGGTGTCAGGGCTTGTCCGGTAACGGGGGATACCGTACCAGCACTAAATATTGGGCCGCAGTAAATATTGAACCATGACCAAGATGTTGCTAAACATTGAACCCTTGCATCCTTAAAGTGCCAATACACGCTAAACATTGAACCACTACCTGTTTTTCTGGGCGATATTGTCTAATTGTTGGGTCTGTTTGACCTAGTTTCTGATGCATTTTTTGCCAGAGATGTTTTTGAACCACTTCTTCCTGAAGTGCGTTTTTGCCAACTTTGAATTGAACCATGCAGATTTAGAACTCACTGGCCCAATATTTAGTGCTGGTACGGTATACGAGATTGATAATCGCTCGTAGCGGTAGAATACGACCATTGTTCCTGGGTCGGGCACTTTTGGTATTAGCACAGAACAGAACAGTGAATATGGATACGTGCACCTGCATTGTGTATACGGGATAGCGTTGTGCCTTTTCATTGCTTGCTCTATGGAGGAGGGTAAGAGTGTAGGAGAGAGATAATATGCTATTGTGTTTCTGGGCGAGTAAAAAGTTATTGGTTTTTTTTGGAACCTGTCAGGAATCACGACAACCCTAGGGGAATTAGCCTCAGCTCTAGTAACTCAGTGTCTTAGTAGCGTTTCGCTGATAGTAAAGACATTTCCATGTTGCAGTCAAGGCAATCTATCGATGCCATATGAGCCAGTCTCAACCTAGCGGCCACACATGCATATGATTCATATGCATGTGTGGCCGCTAGGTTGAGACTGGCTCATATGATATGAGTATGGGCGTGCATGATGCCGATTTGCGCCGCCGCCGGAGTCGACGGTATAGAACTCTAAATTCAACGTAGATTTCAATAAGCTAAACTCCGGCGGCGGCGCAAACCGGAATCATGGTAAAAGTTGCTACAACGTGCAGGTGGCTTGTGACACGTCATGCAGCACCACACATGCACCCATATAAGAAAGCATTTGCCAACCGCACAGCAGCGATGGGCGAAAACGAATTTAAGTATTGCACTGGTTATACAGATGTTATTTTCACGTCCTTTGGTGCAGTGTCGGCAAAGTGCCCGGGATCTGTGGCCGCTAGGTTGAGACTGACTTATATATCGATGTCATATATGCAGGTGCAGCTGGAGATGCAACGCAAGGTGGTGTAGCGGACATTGTCACGAAAGTTCGTGCGAAAGCCAACCCATCGCATTCTTGTTCGACTAGTCCGAAACCCTCAAGCATCGCCAAACCCTTCACAACGTCAACCTTGCCTCTGCAACTTTTCGACGCTTTCTTGCACACCGCCGGCACCACAGTTGGATCTCCAGGCGAGAATTTCTATCGCGACATGCATGCGGTTCAGTCCTGCACGACAACCCAACAAGACAACCAGTCCGTTGCGGCGACTGCAGCCGCCGCCCAATCCGATATTCGACATTTCGAGAACCCTCGACAGGGTTCCAGGTCACATGGTGCCACGTCTCCGACGAGACAGTACACTAGTGATGCGGAAACGAAGAAAAATCCCCAAGTTTGCACTCCAGGTCAACTTTTGTCTCTATCGGCTCATGGCAGACAGAATCTTTGCAGATCATACAATCTCACAGTGCAGGCTGAGGACGTGGCTACAGGAGGACAAGGTGCAAGCGCACCTGTAGCCACACCCCTAACAATCGCAGCGCAGAGTAAATCGGACTCAAAACGGAGGAGGGTTCATGCAAGCCCTAACGAAACATACGAGGACATGGGCAGTCACATGCATAAGGCTGCGAGATCCTCTGTGGTTGATCTGAGCTCCTTGCCAGATCTTTTTAGAAAAGATAAATCCAACCTTGCAAGATCACCACAGCCTCAGGCAACACGACCACCTGTATCAGAATGTTCAGATCTGGCTCCCATGCGCACTCAACCCATGGACCCCATGCATGCACTGCAGCCTCTCACAACTCGATCCCCTGCATCTGCAGGTGCAGCTCTGCCACCCATGCGCAGTCAACCCATGGACCCATTGCATGCACTGCAGCCCTTCGCATCAGTGCGGGAGCTTGTGAACCAGCAACTAGGCAGAACCCTTGGTCGCAAAGACACCGCTTCCCCTGGTAGCCACGTGTCGGCGATTGTGGCTACAGGGGTCTCGTTTCCAGATAATCTGAAGCATGAGCCTGATGCATGCATTACAGGTCTGCAAGATGCCGCAAACGCCAGCGGCACCGCTGCAGACAATCAACCACACGCATGCGCCCGCAGCATAGGGCATGCAGTGCATGCGGCCCGATCATGCATTGTTAATAGACGTAATAAAGCCCTGGATGTCAGTATGGCGTATGACTCCTTGCGAATGCCGACGTCTGCCTTGCCCATAGGTGCGCCACCCCTAGCCACTCAACGCAGCATGCTGACTCACAATAGTTTGTCATGCGATGATTTGCTGGTACATCAGCTATTCTATGGAGCTATGCCTGTAACTTTACACAACCCACACTAGTTACCGACATCAGTGACCCCCCAACAAATTGTAAGCCGTTAGGATGACATGACATATGGACCCCTCTCCCCACCCCCCCACCCCCCCCTTTACCCCGGCTACTCCCGACCCCCACTGCTGCATGGCTGTAGCGCTACCACGCTACCACTGCTATGCATGCACTATCACGCCAAGTCGGACCTGACAACTGAACATGCATCATTCGTCCCCCCCAGACACTGCTGCTTTGCTGCCACTAGGGTTTGTTCTGGTGGCTTGTGGGTGGCTTCCGTGTGGTTTTGGCTGCTTCTGATTTATGTTTTGGATGCACCGGCGCTTTCCCATACATCCTGTCGATTTTGTTCCATGAGTGGCTGCATGTGCGTGTTATTCTCTGAAATCCAAAACTCTGAAACCCAAAACTTCCAGGAATGGGCAAGAACAATAAACAGGGTTTTGCAAGAATGTTTCGGTTTTCGTACGTTTTACTTTTTTTATAGAATGTACCAGTGCCTTTTCAGGAACCACTATCTTCTTTCATATCTTCCTTTATTTCAATACAGGTCGATGAATAACCATATGCAATTCATGTGATGCATGCGATACATGCATTAGAGACTGGAGCGCACCGGCGCAGTTCCTTCCTTTTGGCATTTCAACATTGCAACGCGTTGTAAGTTTGACAATGCATGCTGCAGGCTCATTCGAGTGAAGTGGTGGATGTTTTGTGTTCGCTGCTTTGGGGTATTTGTGTTAATGTCTATTCACTATCTTTCCAGGGGTTGTATCACTTTGGACAATGCATGCTGCAGGACAGAACTTTCCGGTGTCACTTCCAGTGGGGTTGAACTTGACTTCATTTCCAGCGGCCAATACTCCGCAAATTAAAAACATCTCAGAAGATCTCGCGCACCCAAAACCAATCACAGGCCCCATACCCTGCAACTGGGTGCAGCATCAGTCATACGATTCCCAGAAGGGGACACTCACCGCACCTTTTGGGGAGTGTTCTCACGATTCCGTTCAGCGGGTACGAGGCAGCCAGTTGACCCAAAACGTGTCTAAAAGCTCACCCCAAGACCAAAACCAGATACAGCAATGCAGGGACTCTGTCGCTGTCGCTGTGGCTACAGGGGGCATCGCCGCTGTAACGTGCGATGACGCAGCAGCCGCTGGCCTGAGAGAAATTGTTTTGGCTTCAGGGGGCATGACCGCGGTGCCATCTGCCGGAACCAGTGATACATGTGTGCACCACACCACACCTTTGCATCACTGTAGTTCTAGTGGTGTGCACAAAAGTAATACTCAGATGATGGAGATGCTGCATCATTATGCAGCTTCTGGAACGCAACTGCAGCTCCTGCTTGTGCCAGCTTCAGAAATTTTCGGCAACCACGCCGAAACATTTCGGCCGGTTCAAGTCTTTCCAGCCGAAGAATGGCAGGACTTCTTCTATGTCATTCAGCACGACCTCAATTTCTCCAGACTCGTCTAGGATCTCTTGTATTACGTAACATTTTTCTAGGGGGTTTCAGGGTCGGTTGAAAATAAACTGATCCCCGTGTTCGCGTTTCTCAAGATACGTTATCGGTCAGCTTGAGCCTCAGTTGTAGATATCAGAATATTGGTTAAGAGTGTTGGGAAAGATTTCTGTGAAGGTTCTGCTGTGCCACTCTAGTGAAGCGGATGTTGCTTGCCGATAGTTGCCTTGGCTACTTGGGTTTATGCCTATTCGTTGAACATAGCCAGTCTACTTTGGAGTTCAACACTGTCCACTACCTTTCTGGTTTGTAAAGTGGGCAAAGTTCTTCACTCACGGCCTTCATAAAAAAACAGGGCTGCCGTGTGTACCTCAGGGGGGGGGGGGTGATGTGCACACGTGTGTTGTTATGTGGGGTATGGTGTGCACACATGTGTTGTTGACTGGCCATAAGTGTGTATGCTTTGCTAAGCAATTGCTACAGGTAAGCCATTGACCCACCCCTTTTGGGGATGCTGAGGACGAACCCCTTCTTGTGTATGCGCGCGCGTGCGTGTAGGTGGCTGCCCCCCCTCCCCCGCTCTTCGTAGTGCTGACGCCCATTGCCTTCGAGGTCTGTGTGATGCTTGATGATTTAGGGGGATTATAATTTGTTTTTGGCAGTCCATCAGAATTTTCTTATACTTATCGGGAACCACGCCGTACCCAAGAAGGGCTTCGGCCTCAGCACCCCCAAAGGGATGGGTCAATGGCATACCCCTAGCAATTGCTTAGCAAAGCGTACACACTTATGGCCAGTCAACAACACATGTGTGCAGCACCCCCCAGGGACATACACACTTCGATCACACACTTCGATCTCAAGGATGGGCTGCCAAAGCAGCTGGTTTGCTATGAAGTGTGGACTTTGTGTCGCTGATATGTGCATTCAGCTTATCGTCATACTCTTGTTCTTGCCCTGAGCTGCCTTGATTCTGGCTGGGCCCAACCCAAGTTTCTTGCATGTACACACTTTCCATTGCATTTACACACTTTCCATTGCACTCATCCTGCGTGCTGTCAATACTAAAATTTACAAACGTACACGGTAGCTTATGCCTCGCACCATTCAGCATCCTAACAAGTGAACAGTTGAGTGCCCGTGCCCGCGCACGTGCGTACATATATCACGTGATAGCGAACGTTGAGTGCGGGCGTGAAAATGCTCTCGCGCGCTGCTGGACGTCGGCTCCGGTACACGTGCAAGATGTGCTGCATCCTATGGACGAGATTCAGTACACTGTTGTTGCCATAGCGTGTGCCGTTTGTCTTGCCTTGTATATTCCTTGTATGTGCCCGTTGGCCCCAGGCGCGCCTGCAGGGCCTAATGAATTAATATTGCTAAGTAATTACATCGACACGCACGCAGGGATATTGCGCAGTTCGGCCAGATCGTGTATCTATAGTATAGCCGAAACTAGCACGGTCCACTGGCGTTCAATTGCCCGCTGCGCATGCGCACAAATAAAGAATAATTAAGTGTCCCTGAAACGTCAATTTCCTTCTCTATTCCTTGCACTTTCCTTCTTTGTTGCTTGCACTCCAAGGTTGGCTTTGTGCCAACGCCCATCAGGACAAGCTTGTCGATGTAATCAAAGACATCTGCGCACCGGAACAAGGTGAAAGTTACAGAAGTACATCCATCACATGGCACAGCAGGAGATTGTTCACTCAGCAAGACATTCGCAACGGCGCTAGAGCTAGAGAACATAAAGCACATGGAGCAACCGGCAACAAACCCCGTGGGCAAAGAACTAGCGCACCGGAACTAGAGATTGGAAATTAGTTACATTGACAGCAACGCGGTCATGAGGCAACATTCATGACTAGGACGGGGGAAAGCCAACCCTAGCTTTGCTTAGCAAAAACCAACGAAAGCACACTACAGGGAAGCCAGAGACTGGCTACACAACCCCATCAGATGTAATGAGGAGCATGGAATACGAGAACGACCACTGGCACGGGCGAGTGTGCAACAACAGATATTGGAAAGTTGTGCAAGCTTGAATGCATAGTGTAATGAAACTGTATCTGGTGTTACAGGCCTGAAAGTGGTTGAGAGTCAATGAAAAGGGCAAGAACCCAGATCAAGCCACGCACTTGCACACTGTGTCATCAATGGCCGCCAATTGAAAGAATGCTAAGTCCACTGCTCATCGACAGCTCTGTACACGTGTGTATCAGTGTATATGCTACAAAGGCTTCTGCTTCCGCATGCAAGCCGGCTGCGGCAACGTTCATTGGTTTTCCTGCAGCTGGCGCCATGGAAGTTCGATATTTCGGAGGCTGTGCATGCACAGCCTCCGAACAAAAAGCCTCCAGGCCTGGCCAGGTCTGGTACATGGCCGTGTGCATCCAGCCGCGTGTTGCAATTCATGCGTGCAAGGTGCAGCTTCCTGTACGTTACAAAGAAGCTGACGGTTGTGCAGCCTTCCGCCCGTCTGAGAGATCGACTTGGGGGGGGGGGGTCCTCCACGTGCCATATTGCACTGGGTTCAAACCTTTTGAAACAAAGTGTTGCCAAGGGCCGGAGCTATACCATTTGACTGTGCCGTTGTTCGATGCGAAACTAGATTTCAGGGTCTGGGTTTTCTGGTCAGGATGTTCACGTTATGGTAAGCCATCGCAACTCGTAACCACAAGATGTTAACAACATTGCTCGCGATCGGTCAGCTTGCAGCCTTTGCATATCTATAGTTGCTCCTGCTACCTCATTCATATCTTTGTCCTCTAGTCCTGTCGATCTAATCTCTCTGTCGATGCATTCGAACTCACGAGTCGCCTTGTTTTCTATGTACCGCTGGCAACGGCCATTGGATCTCGCCCCAGTGGCCGTTGGACTGCCACCAACTTGTTGGTGCAAAGATACAGACGTACATCCATCACATGGCACAGCAGGAGGTACACCAAATTGTCATATACAGGACCGCCTTGGGCGGATACACCTTTAGTATCGACCTTATCATAAATAGATAGACAGAAAAGCACTATATCTAGGTTATGGATAGCTTCTATGACTCCCGAGGCGCAGATGTTTGTGAAGAGATGGTTGTGCACTCGATGCAGTATCTGTAACCATGGTCCCATACATGCTTGGAGTACTCCGGAGTGGACTCTAGATAACACAACCTATACGTATCTGGTACAAGAAAAGAATCATCGGAAGCCACGTGAATCGCGTCGCCCCAGTAGTGCATGATCCGTAAGAGGGTACCTATAGGTCCTATTGCTAGCGGCGTCTGGATAGATTCGCTTGCGCGCCCTCAGCCACTCCATTCATGATCACGAGACCTCAAGTCAGCTCACACAACACTTTCCTGTGCAGCTGTGCTTCAATTCGACGGGGAGATCATCAGCGAACTACACCCAACGCTATCTCAAAGGTTCCTCGGCACGGAGCTGCGTTCAAAAGGGTAGGTATACACGTATTGCTGTATTGCTTGCCTCCTGGACTTACCCACGGATCGTCGTTACCACTACACTCCTGAGGTTTCATTTGAACTGTAAAAAAAATAGCTGTTTGGAGTTAGCCATGCCTTCAAGTGGCAATCAAGAGATGTTGTCGCAGCCACTGAGGAGCAATGGCAACAAGACATAAGCGCAGGGCCTCGCCGCGGGCTTTTAAACGCTACTACTTGGCTTGTATTTGATGGTTTCGGGGGACGATGCATACTCGGGCCCCGTGCGGACTCGAGATGTACCCTCAGCTTTCAGAACCGGTGACTCTGACTGTATGCCATACGTGGACCAATCCCAGGTGCGCTAGTACTCTTACAGCTTACTGTACTTCAGAACTTACATCTCATATGTGTGTTTGTGCTTCTGATCCCCATGGCGACAGCGAAACAGGCCGTTGGGCGACCAAAGCAGATGTGTTCAAACATACCCCCGCTTTCCGCGCCATTGACACATACCCACCTTCGAACGTTTCCTATAAGGGTATGCCGCGTCGTTGATTGTGTGATCAGCACCTGACGGTTCAATTTCTAGTGGCGGTTGGAGCAGTTACGCACTCACACGCGCCCATTGACGTTGACAGAAGTGCATATTGCGTCATTTAGGTGTGTTGCGCAGTCACACCCTCGCATGGGAGTTGCCAGAAGTACGTAATATTGAGTCATTCGGTTGTGTTGCTGTTGTGTGCGGCATTTCAGCTCCGAGAGCATGTGTTTTTGACGTGGTATCTCGTGGATATTGAGAGGCATGTGGCAGTACATGGTTCCCCATACGCAACATTACCTTACAACTCGCTCCGGTATCAAACATGGTCAATTATGTATTGTTGCCCTACATGAAAAGATGCAACACGTCCCAGGATGCGTAGAGCATTCAGACGTCTCGGGAACGATTGGGCGCAGACAAGGCGTCGCGAGTCAGCAATGGGTATGAGAAATGATATAGAGACAACGGAAATGTAACGAAGGCTTGGCTGAGATGAGGATGAATGTGTTGAAGGATAGGCTGTCTCCTGAGGGAGCCAAGCGCCTGGAGAGTGTTG
>JAUMHD010021297.1:21303-53833 GCA_032359135.1 Ulvella scutata | reverse complement strand
GTGGTGGATGTTTTGTGTTAGTTGCTTTTGGCTATTTGGGTTCATGCCTATTCACTACCTTTCCGGTTTGTAAAGGCATCAGTACAGGACATGTACAGGCTCATCACTTAGGAATGAAATCAACTAAGGGCCTGAGTTGCTCTGCTTGTATTGGAGCCTCACTTTGCCCTTGCACGTCACAGAAAGTGAATCCTTCCGATTGTTGCTGACGATGCAGTCTCTTGCTTGAAGCGTTAAAGCCAGCTGACTCGCTGTGTCCATGCTGACAGGCCGTTTCCTAGACACTGAGCACCGCGTGGTTTTGCAGTGTCCAGAGGTGTCTCTTGCGACAATATCCTTGCCATGATGATGCATCATCTGAAGCTCTAATGAGTGTGCTAGGTTTGTATCAAAAGCCAATGTTCGATTGTGTTGGCAGTGCAGTGCTGTCTCTTGCTTGGCCAGTCACTCGTGAGTTCCTCTTGAAACACGTCCGAATTGTGCATCGCTAGTCAACGTGACCGACAGTATCCGTGTTCAGAGATAGGTAGACATGATGCTATCCCCTCACTCCAATCCAGGTATGACTCCGTGGTGTCTGTGTGCGTCTGCGTTACACAAAAACCACCCAGCGCGTTGGCCAACGCCGGTGCGTTCCTTTTTAACAACTCTGCTGTACACGGACGTAATGTACATAATGATACTGCCTAAGTGCATGCGGCATGAGTTCTCCAGCAATGGAGCAAAAGCTCACGACTGCTGCAGGTGCGTCGCCAAGCTGTGGGTTGTGTGCGGGCGAAACGCGACGACGATACAGCCGCAGAAGAACAATGAAAACCTGCCCCAGGGAACTGGTTCATAGATCTGCTGGGTATAAAGGCCTTGAGGATGGATGTCACCCATCACGACGGGCCTTAATCAAGTGCAGATGGGCCTTAGTCAAGTGTATACCGGCCTTAGTCAAGTTCGGAGTGAGTTGGGTGCAAACTCCAACCTCCTATCCATCCTGGTGGAGTGCGCAGTCAGAAAGAGCAGTGGTTGAAAGAGCACAGACTCTTTACAGACTCTTTCAACCACTGCTCTTTCTTACTCCGGACTCCACCAGGATGGATAGGAGGTTGGATCTGCTTGCAGGACTGCAAGCAGGTCTTCCTGCAAGATCTGGCTGAGTTCCTTGCAGACAGAATCTCAGCTGAAAACCCAGACTTGCTGCTGGATGCTGATCAGCTGAGATTCTGTCTGCAAGGAACTCAGCCAGATCCTCATGAGGAAATCGCAGAGAGCTTCGTGAGCACTCTGGTCCAAGATGACACATGTCTGAGTCTGCAGCGGGCCATCCTTAAAGCCAGCAGTCGATTCGATTACGGGCAGCCCGTAATCGAATCGCCTGCTGGCTTCAAGGATCGCCCGCTGCAAACTCAGACATGTGTCATCTTGGAACAGAGTGCACAGATATAGGTAGCTATAGGACTGTTGTGGAAACCCATGTAACTGTGCCATATGATGGGTTATAATTATAATTATCCGGTAGAGGAAGTGTGAATGTGCTGGTGCTAGATATGCGCTGCTTGTGCATGCCAGTATCTGAAGAGGATGGCTGATGCGCCAGTGTCAGTGCAGCCCACATTTATAATAAGGTATCTCAGAGATCCTCTTACAAACCGGAAAGGTAGCAAATAGGCATGAACCCAAACAGCCAAAATCAACTAGCACAAAACATCCACCACTTCACTCGAATGGCACAACAGCACCATCACGAAAGTCTTTCCCAGCACTCTTAGCCAAACTGCGATAATAATCTCAGACATAGTGCCTGGTGGAATTCATGAAAAATCATTGCACATCATGCTCAAGCTGCTGCATACGCATACCAACGACAACGATCGCACATACAACATATTTGGCCCCCAGGGCCAAATGTGAGACACGTGCCAAACGTGAGATACCGGCCAAACGTTTCGAAGCATGGCGTCTTGTTGCGCCTAGGCGCATACATGTGAAGTTGAAAACAGGTCATGCAGTTCTCCGCAGCTCAAAGCGCCAAGCATGCAACAACGAGCTTAAAACAGAAGTGGACTGCTTCAAGTGCTTCCACAGGGCGAGGACGGTGTCATGCTGTGAAGCCAGCTGCTCTGGAAGTGCTTGTTGGGTTGACGAAATGCTATGTATAACACGATCTTGTCCATGAATTCATGCTTCCAAAAGTGTGACGAGCATGTAAATCTTACTGGAAGGCTATAGGAATGAGCACGATGCCTGGCACGGTACCGGTGTCGTCCAGGACGGTTGCAGCAGCTCTGACTGCCATCAAGCTGCTGTTGATACCTTCGTACCATTCAACAGACCTTGATGTCCACAGAAACTGGATGGCGGTCACTGAGACGTTCCACCTGAGGCAGTGGTAAGATGCCCCCTCCATGTCATTCCAGTGCACATGGCAATTCTGTCGGCTATGCTTGCATTACGTTTTGTTCCTTGCCATATATTTTGGGCTGTGACATACTATTCAGGCATTCAGACAAAGTACCAGTGATTGCATCTTCCACTGGCGCATGTATACATGCTGACACACCCCTCACTTATGCTAGGTACATCGATTCCACATCCCAGTGGACACTGGACTACCCACCCTTCTTTGCATGGTTTGAACTGGTACTTGCGCAGTTTGCAAGGCTGGTGGACCCGTTAATGCTCACAGTTCAAGCCGATCCGTATAACACCCCCAGCACAAAGCTCTTCATGAGGCTATCAGTCATCATATCAGACTTAGTGCTACTGGCAGCTGTGCTGTGCTTCTGTCGGTACGTTAATTCATCTGGCAGTACGGTGCTGTTGTGCCCCGAGTCACTGATCTCTAGTTGTGCAGTTCACAATGCCTTTGAATCATTTCTACCTAGCAGGCTATCCTCAGGTGGTCGTCACAGATTCAGCATCCTGAACACAATGATGTTGTTCCAGCAGTCATTCCAGCAAGATCAGAGGCAGCTGTTTGCAGGGGGAACAAGAATCCGAGCCACACAGTGAAAGCAGTACTTCTATCTTTCGGCTGTGTGGCACTGTTGATGGTGGATCATATACATTTTCAGTACAATGGCGTCCTTCTTGGAGTGCTTCTAAGTGCTTTAGCAGCACAGATACATGGCCATGTGCTGCTGGGAGGGTTGCTCTTTGCAGTGCTCCTGAATCTGAAGCACTTGTATCTGATTCTCGCCCCTGTACAGTTTGTTTACATCCTCCGAGGCTGGGTGTGGGGCAAGGCATGGCTGCAACGGCTGGTGGGGATGGGAACAGTCGTTGTGCTGGTGTTTGCAGTTTCCATTGGGCCGATCATTGCAACAGGCCAGGTGCTTCCCATGTTGCAAAGGTACTGTCGCCTTGCACTTCTGAAAGCTCGCTCTTTTGGGACCCTACTTTTGTCGTGATAAGCTCTCTCTTTTCACAACATCCTTTTGTGCAACTGCAATGCAACTACTTGTGTGCGTTGGGGAGATATTTGCACTGGACCCCATCCACCAAGCTGCATGCTGAGGCTACTTGAGGGCAAGAACCCAGTGCTCAATTTAGAATTGTTTTTCAACAACCAAGTATCGAGTTTTTAACGATATTACATGCAATCTAGGCGACATGCTGATTCTGGTATCGTATTCAAAACAATATCACATGCAACTTTCTCGAGTCCGGCATGTTTTCAGTACTGCACAGTGCAGGGATTCAATACCGCGCTGAGCAGGGATTCCTGCTCGCCTGCCTCTGCTTCTCACACATTTGCACATGTCACATTTGCACATGTGGCTGCCAAGGCGTCCTCCTCGTTGCTTCCTGCTGAAACTCAAGAATGCATGTATCACATCATTCTTGCTACTGCTCAGCCGCCACCAAACATAGATATGCCGCCCCCCAAAGTCCCCATAACAGCAGCACCATACAATCACAGATCCCAGGAACCTGAATCGTTCTTTTGACGATATTGAACCCTCTATTACGTTTTTGTATGGTTTTTTTTTCACGATACCAGCTCCAGAAACACCCCCAAACATCATTGTAAGAATGATTCTCTGTTGCAGTTGTTTACCTGGAGCGATATGCCTTGGCTTGGACAGCAATAAACGATATCGTAAATTAAGCACCGCACGAAGCCCACAACTGAAAGGAAATGCAATTACACTGCCAGAAGCCAACTAGGCAGCTAGAGGACCCTGTGCGAGTATCGCCTCCGTTTGTTGATTTCACATCCTGCACCCAGACCAAAACCCTGTCCATGCGGCCCCGCCTTGTAGTACATGAGCAGCGTACGAACCAAGGCGGAAACTTTTTCTTCAAAACCAGAGATAGCAGAGTGGGTAGAGAACTGTGTTACCGAGCAGACAGAAAACAAGGAAAGTGTGTGCCGACTCAGCAGCGAGTAACGTAGTGTGTTCCGAACTATGTGTCGGAACACACTAAACACTGGAGACATACCCAATCGTCTCCAGTGTTCGAGGGACCCCAAAACACTCCGAGTAGTCTGAGCAAGTGTTTCACTTCACTCATGAAATTTTAACATCTGGCAAGGCAGCGGCAACGTTGAAGAGGCTGCTATGCAGGCTCTTCCCATTCCAACGGGGGCTGTTGCATGCATACTGGGCTCCCAATGCTTGGGCATTGTACGCAGCTGCTGATAAGATCCTTGAATTTACATTGAAGCCCGCCAGGGGCCTTGAGCAGCCAGGCTCCAACACTTCATCAGGGCTCGTGCAAGAGACCGTCTTCCGTGTGCTCCCGCAGGTCCGACACAGACATGCACTGTTACACTACTTTTGTCGGTCATGTACTGCACTCCCCATTCAGTCAGGCTCACTGTAACACCCTGTCTGCAGCTTTTAGTCTTCTTACTTCTTTGCTGTGGCACCTGCATTCTTTTTCTGCTATCAGCGCAGCCACATGTCCTCTCCTGTGCGGTCATCTCTTGGTGCCTTACACGAAGGTCTAGACTACAACAGATTGGAATCAGTTGCTTCTCTGGCCCATGCCTCAGTTGTGCTGCAGCCGGTAGCTGTGGCGTTTGTGTTTCGGCAAGGCTATCGCAGGTTGTCTAAGAGTTCTGTGAAAGAGCACTGTGATGTTCTGCAAGCGCACTGCTGTGAATGGTGTTGTTTGTGATGTGAGATCTTGCTGTTGTTGCCCTTGCCATCTCACCACCGCTTAGCTTGCGCAGGCAAGGCAGTGCAATGCAAGGGCTGCACTGCCTCGTTACAGGGCGCACTGGCACTTAACAGGCAAACATGCAAGTAGACAAAAGCAGAATAGAGCCCCAAACAACCACCACGTCAATTGAGTGGGACAACAGCACCATCATGAATATCGTTTCCAGCACAAGAGCTGCACTAGTGTCTGCACATCACTACAATCTTGCCCAGTTCATATGCCTCCCTCTGCAAAGCATCACCCAGTGGCAACAGCGCAGCAAGATCTCTCAAGATGCAGTACTTGCCACTGGTCATGCATGCTCAGCCTGCTACCAGGCTGAGCTATCATTGGTGACATTTGATCAGGTGTCAGGACGCCGTAGCCACCTGCAGGTCGGCGCATGCATGACGGCTGTTGCAACACTGGTGGCCACCTGCAGGTCAGCGCACGCGTGGCAGCCATTGCAACCCTGGTGGCCATGGCGCCGTGCCTGGTGTCTCTATGGAGGCGGCCCGCCAAAGACCGGCTAGTGCGCGCCTGTGCGTACGCGGCCCTGTGTGGCTTCATGTTTGGGTTCCATGTGCATGAGAAGGCGTCCCTCACCTTCGTGGTGTTGCTGGGCCTTGAAGCCTTTGCCAACGCCACTAGGAGTAGGTGTGCAGCGCTCCGCTTGGACTCTTCTTTTCTTGTTTTTAGTTCACACAGCTGCGAAGCCTGTCTTGTTCTCTCATACTGCGCATGCCCACCACGCTTGCTGGTTGGCTGCTGTATGTGGGTAGTGTTGATGGGCAGGGGTGGGGAGAGTTAGACTTAGGCAAACTATAAACAAGTGGCGGATAGTCACACAGACGATAATGCGGAAAGCAAGCAGGGTGCAACGTGCAAGCTCATGGCATGACTCACGGTCATTTCCCACTGCCACCATCTGACTGCCGCCACATTGGCACTTGATGAACTTCACTCTTTTCTGTTCATCTGTGCTTTCATCTGATCAGTCAGCCATGTGTCCAAACGTAAAACAAATGTGCGAGCACCCAACTCTCACACTGCCCGTGCAGAGAGTTTGTAGTGGTGTCCACGGCTGCAACGTACTCGATGATGCCCCTGCTGTATCGACAGGAAGAGTATGCAACGAAGACTCTGCTGCTTGCACTGCATGTCTGCTGCGTGTGGCTCACTCTTGGGGGGAACTTGGGGGACACCTTCATCTCCACGACACACAGCTCAGCTGTCGGAACTGCCCGCAAACGGGCAAAGGTGATGCAGTATCCCTTTGTGGGTTCATGGGAACTCATACCAGTGCTGTTCACTGCAGGGCTTGTACCTGTAGAGGCCTACTGCGGTTTTGCTCATGGACGGATATTTGGCGAGAGGATGAGTTTCCTCCCGCTCCTGTTGAACTCAGTGTACTGTAGCGCTGCGATGTTGTTCGTTTGGTTTGGGATGGCAGTTGAGTATACTTTCGGGAAGTGATGGTGGCACCACAGACGAGTGCTGGAGGAGTAAAGCATACTATGAGCTCGCATTAATTGCAAGTTAATTTAAAACCGGTGTTTGTGGGAAAGGTCAGTGCCGGAAAGGTAACTTCGGAGTGAGACTGTCACATTGTTTCCTACTGGACGCTGCATTTTTCTGCCCTTAGCTAGGGTTGCTTCCCCCTCTCCTAGTCATGCATTCTCCTTCATGACCGAGTCTTGCCGTTGTAACTACTTGGGCTCTGAACTGCCTTTTGAACTGCCTCTTCAGTTTGTAAAGTAGATGCAGTACGAACCACGTTGGAGCTCAAAATTTTGTACCCCTGCTCTGGTTTTGTTGTCTCGCATGCCTGTCCACTTGACATCCTGTCCCGGAGGCTCTGGGGACAATTTGAAGCCTCGCGAGGCTTCAAATTGGCAAGCAACGTGCGTTTGATTTGAAAATCATGAGAGAAAAGGTGGATAGGATGTCTGTGCAAGTAGTTGATGTGCAATCAGTCAGGTTGGCTTGGTTATTTCAACGTTCAAAATTATCATCACATCCACGTGCGCGGTCATTGCAGCACAGGTGCTTTCTCGTGGAGGACTGTCTCTTGCGAGAAGATGAGAATGAGCTTGTGACCATGTTCTAGCATGCAGCACGCCAACAGTCAGTAATGGGCTAGGTGCAGGCTAGGGTTTTTTCGCCTTGTTTCTCACGAGACCAGCACGGTACCATCGGACAGCAACAGAGTATGGGAGATTCGATGATGTTGCACTGACGACTCTGGGAATGAAATGTGGCAGCAGAGATAGTGCTTGTTCACCAGACGTTCTGAAACGCATGCGTAGGCAGAAATTTTGAACCTTCCACATGCATCCTGATTTACCTCAGCCCCCCGATGCGCAGGCGCAGGGGACCTCAGCTGGAAAGGAGCAAGAGAGGACACTTTTCGTTCCGGATGTCGACACTTGGACAACGCGAGACCTGGGTTGGTCGTTCTCTTCAACACTTTTCTTGGAAGCCGGTTCGTTTGAATGTACATGTTTGTTCTCGAGTTGAGTAGTTTGTACTCTCGGTCTCATTTCTGTCCAGAGAACTAACCAGCTGCGAAAACATTGGCTACAGTTGCAAGGTGGTGTATCTCGTATTCGCACATCACAATCGTGTCTGGTGCCGCCGATGCTCCTGAACAGCCAGAGGACGACATCGGCGGCGGATCATAGCGGAGACAGTGCAGACGACTCTGATGATAATCATGTGGGGATTGGAGTGCGTTTGCACTCCATCTCTGCGTTGAATGCACCAGGAACAAAGCACAAGCTGCCTTCTTCCCGTTCCGGTCAGGGAGAACAGCCCAGCACACAATCACCGGATAATAATGAAGGTACGTAATTTTCTGGGCCCCTGAGTTGAACTTTCAAGGAGTACTCACGTTGTCTGTTGCTCGTCGTTCCATTGTTGGGCTCCTTGGGATGCATCTTCTCCAAGGAGAATCGTAGATCCAATTCATAGAAGCTCTCGAAGTGCCAATAACCAGCATCATGTATGTTGCACATTTTTACATCTAACAGACTGCAGAGACCGTGCGTTATTTGTACTGCATGTTCAATACTCCCTCTGTTTGCAGCCACACACACACGCCATGCGGCTGTCGATTTGTGACACTCTCCTTGATGCCTTCAGGACCACAATCTAAGAGATTGAGACGCGGCCACGACCTGAAGTCTGGGGCCTCAGACATCTCCTGCATGCCTGAATCAGTGCCTGCACCCTTGGCAGAAGCAGATCTCGGATGCTGCCGGGGAGAGGCTCCCCGACAGCAGCCAAGCTCTACTACGTCTGAAGATGATGGTATGCATCAGAGGCTAGCGGCTCTCACAGAGAGAATCATGCTACGGGCTCGGAGCCAGACCCGAGGGAAGAAGCCGGCAACGAGCAAGGACATGCGCCCCCACACTGATACAGGCGTCTTTTCTCATGTGATATGTCAATCAGATAGCAGCATCGCTGACCAAAATGTGTTCGAGGGCGGAATGCTGCGAGAGCTCCCAAGGATGTCGCAGCAGGGAGAGGGCAAAGTGCACCACAGTTTGAACGATGCTTCCATCTCACATAGCTCGGAAAACTCAGATCTGTACAGTAGCAGCACTGAGGACGGCCACGAATGCGATGCAGCATCAAGAAGGCCAGCCAGAGACACCATGGCAGCACTTGTGTCCCACCACGCAGCACAGGCTGGTCGGGGATCTGCGGGCGGGGTTGCAAACAGCCCCCTGCGAGGGACGCACAGGGCTGCGCCCCAAAGCAAGCACCACCGTCAGGCTGAACCATTGTCACAGCAAGCCGCGCCGCGAGCTGCGAAACTAAGGGACGGAGGTCGGTTGCAGAAGGTCAGAGGGAGAGTTGTGAGGGATGTTGGGGGTGCAGATGTTGATCGGAAGGGAGACAGGCGCAATGTGTTGCGCGTAAATGGTGGCAGGGCTGGTGTGCGCAAGACTGTGGGGCCGAAACAGGGTGGGGAGGGGGTTCGTCGTTGCAGCAGTGCTGTTACCCGTGCCCAACACATGAATCGGGTGCATGAGGGACGCAAGAATTCGCAACAGATTAGTAAAGACGTTGCCAGGAGAGGCCAGTCATATGCTGGGCATGATAGAGTTGCTGCGACGGCGCAGGATGAGCCTGGGGAAAGGGTGCTGACATCCAAACCGAAGAAGAAAGGCCTGTCATTTGCTGGGCATGATAGAGATGCTGCTAAGGCGCAGGATGAGCCTGGGGAAAGGGTGCTGACATCCAAAGAGAAGAAGAAAGAGTACTGGGCGAAGAAGCAGGAGCAGGAGGCGGCAGGTGGTGGTGGGAAAGTGAACAGAAAGAATCGGCCAGGGCAGCGAATGCGGCAAAAGATTGCTGCGAAAGTGCATGGCGGTGATGCCAACCACATCAAGAAACAGAGCGAGTGTGACAGTGCAACAGAGAGTGGCCAGGTACAGGGCTGTGGGGGCGGGCATGGGGCTAGCGATGGTGGTGTGCAGGCTGCTGTTGAGCACCCGTCTTGGGTAGCAAAGCAGAAGCAGCGTGAGATGCTTGCAGCTGTCCCCAAAGGCACCAAGGTGGTGTTTGGGGATGATGGGGGGGCAGTGTGTGCGGTTCCTGCGGGCACCAAGGCGGCTGCTGTGCTGACTGCTTCTAGGCATGCTGCAGGGGGGGATCAGAGTCACGCGCATCCAAAGAGATCAGCGCATTGCACCAGAGGGGGCCTTGGGGGGCGGCGGGGAGGGGCGGCTGCTAGCAGAGGGGGGCGGGGGAGGCTGCATGTGCAAAGCAACGAAAATAATAGTGGCATTAGTGACTGCAGCGGTAGGAATATCTCGGTAGATATGAGTACAGTGGCTGGAGGCTCAACGCATGCCTTTGGGGGGCGGCAGGGGCTGCAGAAGAAGCTGGCGGCAGGGAATCATGCTGGGGGCGGCACTAGTAGTGGCCTTCATCCATCCTGGGTTGCCAAGTCTCAAGCCAGGAAAGAAGAGAAAGAGAAGATGAAGGCTGCACTGAGCGGGAAGCTTGTTGCTGCACAGAAGAAGACATTTGATGACTAACCTGTGTAAGCATGATTCATCAGTACGTATATGGATTTCCCCTTAGTAACCCGTGCCACTGATCATCATCAGCCTTATCATCTGGTGAGAACGTGTACGATCTTCCTCAATTGTTCTCAAGCCTCAGAAGACATGGTGACATGTTGTGGACCCTGCGCCGTATTTTGTATGACAGCATCTCTCCTTGAGACTATCTCCCTCCAAGACTTCCTCCAAGCATGCATAAACACCAAAGTAGTCTTTGCAGCGCACAGCTTCACAGCTGTGTGAACCGTTCATTGTCTTACAACACACGCATCGTGAAGAATAACCATCAATGAAATCACACACTTGTTGGGTAGGCAGGCATCCAACCACTCACTGACCCCCGAATAGCACACAACTACAGCACAACAGAGGTTGCTGCCAAGGAAGGGGCTTCAGCAGCAAGGGCAGCAGCAGCAGCTGAGCGGGTGCAGTGGAAGTCGTGTGAATTTAAGCTGTCATGCCTTGCATGAGAGACACTGGAGAGCACAGAAAACGTCAGCAAGTGCATGACACCAATGTACACAACCACTGCAAGCCTCGCGAGCTTGCTGCCAAACAGCAGCTCCCCGACAGTGTACACAATCTTGTCAGCAACGGGCATGCGGTCTCTGCTCCTCTCTGACACCTTCCCCTTGAACTCTGTGAACGGATCCAACCTCTTTTCATACTCCTTCGTGTACTTGTCTTCCACGCTCCTTCCGGCCTCTGCAGCTGAAAGGCTGGTAGCTCTCCGCGTTGTTCCCCTGAACATGCGGCTCAGGCCCTGATCCAACAATACGCGTGAAACTTGCTACATCAGTCCGGGTGAGACATGTGCTGCTTCATCTATTACACGCCTCAATGGAGATTACAAGGCTACCAAATGAGAGGGCGAGGAGCTGAAGTGCAGGCTGCTGCAAACGTTACACAAGTACTTCAAGATTAGGCACTGGACATGCGAGACAGGGCAGCAGCGCACGAGTAGCTTGACACAAACTTGAGTCGCTCGATCAGTGCAACATTATCTGCCTTTGCTGCAGCAGCATTGTTTTCAGCTGCAGACGTCCGTGCATGGGCAGATGCAAGAGCTTCTTGCAGCTCCTGCACCTTGCTCTTGAACCGGTCCCTTTGGTTGCAAAGAGCATGCAACACTGCATGGTCGCCCTCCCCTGCCCCTGCACTTGACGTGCTTTGTTCGGCATAAATCCAAAACGCTTCACAAAACTGCCACATGCGCTTTCACAACGCTTCAGCATGGCGAACAACAACAAGCAAAACTCCGGTTAAAGTTCTGTCCGTAAAACATGACCTCAAACATTGTCACAGTAACCGCGATGTACTCCAAACCACACAGGAGCAGAAGTACTTTCCTACAATAAGACGTTGGCCCACATCCAGAGGCCAGGTCTGCACAAGTGTTTTGGGACTACTCAGAACATTGAGCCTACAGAGAAGGGGTTCGAACCTGTGGCGACCTGTGCTGTAGGTGAGCTGCCAACAGCCTTATCTTCAGCTGCCTGCAGGTCCTCTTCGAGTGTTGCGATCATGCTTTGCGCCTCTTTCAGCTCTTCCTGAAGCTTGCGCACCGAAGCCTCTGCAGCTTCATTTGAAGCAGACGCCTCTGACAGCTGCAGGCGGGACATCTGCACCATGAAGACAGCAAGGATTCAAACTATGAAGATACATCTGCACCTGAATGAGGGACGACCGTCCCTTTGGATCCTCTGTTCTCTGGAGGCGTTTGCAAATGAACCAGCACACTTGCCACACTCTTTTGCTGGATGTGCACATCTGATCAACAATACACTCACAGCGTGCCATGCCAACAGGAGGAGATGGTCGCAATTGTTTCTAGATCTTGCATCAGGCAGATGATGATTGATGACATCCATCTGGCTTGGCCACTGCAAACCCAGGCAGAGAATAGCAGCGACCTGGTGACCGCAAGAGGCATACAATAATAAAAAGTGGTGGGGTATCAACACGCTGGTCTGCAATGCAGCTAGTGGAGCTGGAATGAAGCAGCAATCGCACCGTGACTTGATGCTCCAGGTCACGCACGCGCGCAGCTAGCGCACGGTCGAACCCTGTTGCAGTACCACCTGCATCCCCCTCAGCGCCTGCCGCATCGACAGACCCAAACTGCAGAGCCTGTAACGCCTGCACCTCCCGCCGCAGAGTCTCCAGCTGCTGCACTGTGGGCCGAGCGTTCAGTTCCGCCTGCATAGCTGCTTGTGCCTCCTCTGCGGCGCCCAGCGCACGCTGCATGCCTGAGATCTTTGCTGACGCAGCTGCCTCAGCCTCATCTGCACGCCGCTCAGCCTCAGCCACGCCCTCCTGAGCTGCTGCTGTCGCGCGCCTTGCGCGTGCTAGATCATCCTGCAGTGCCTGCACCTCCACTGCTGCCCTGCCGGGCTGCACGGCCTGCTCCTGCAACAGCTCCTGAAGCTGCTTCTTCTCTGTCTCCAGCGACAGCACCCTGTACATTTGACACTCCTCGCACAGGTGGAATATCTAGAGTTCAATACCATGTGGCTTTGCAGGGCCGATTACAATGGAACACGAACGCTGACGGGGAATGCCACAGCTGCTTTCACTGTCAGAGTTGACACAGCTGCTCTTACGGTCAGAGATGTCATGTTATCACATCAACTCTCACTGTGTACAAGCTGTACAGCTCTAGAAGTGTGTCACATCACTGCTACGCACCACAAAGGCTGCAAATGCGCCTGGACTCGAAACAATTCCCTCGCAGCGTCCCCAATGATGTGTTAGCACTAGTCCTCATCGACGAGTGATTAACAAGAGCAGGCTATATGGTTGCATGCATACACATTAACAGCTCACCGCAGTTGTGCGCGGTCCAGGTCTTCATTTGCAAGGTCTGCGTCTGCTGCAGCCCCAACAATAGACCCCTCTTGAGTCTGTTGCAGCTCCAGGAGCTTGTCCTGAGCATCTCTGTGCTTCCGGGTCACAGAGGACAGCTGGCTCTGTGCCTCGGACAGCGCCTGCAGCAATGCAGCCTCCCGAGCTGCCAGCTCTGATGTCGCCTCCGCCTTTGCACGCGCCTCTTTGTCCTCTTGTACATCTTTGAGTTCTAGGACCTGCACACTCGCAGTTGCTCCTGGCCTTTGGCGGCAGTAATGTAGCTATTGTACAACCCAGCTCCAAGAAGGCAAACAGCACGGGCTTGTGGACAGCCAGGGGTGAAAATCTACTGCCACACATCTAAGAGTTTGGTGCTCTGCACGTGTTCAGGGACGAGAGGGGAAGCCGAAAAAGACGACATACATGTATGCACACCGAGACTGCTGTTTTCAGGTTGCGAGGTCCCATTTTGAGGTTCTTGTCGACCATGCAACAACACGTACAGACACAGATGAGCACACCTTGGTTGCAAGGTCTGCTTCGAGAGTCTTGCAACGATCCTCAAGCTTTCGTATGGTAAGTTCTTGGTTCTTGATGCCGTTGGCTTCCGCCTGGAACTCGTGCAGCTCCTTGTCAAGCTTGGCATTCTGGGCAACCAGCTGTGCGAGTTGCGACTCGGTTGTGAGGGCTCCATGCAGCACTGCCACTGGATCAGGTGCCTCGTACAGTTGCTGGTACAGCTCCAGAAAGGAAGACTCGGCATGCTTGGATCTACAGCACAGGAACATATCCTCAATCTGACTACATGTGCCCCGATCCAAAGCTGCCGGAATAGAGTGAGCAACGGAAAAACGATCGCCACTAAAATGTAACGAGAGAGTTTTAAACACATTTAATCTGGTGGACATAAGGCGAGGGGCAGATTAAGAGTGATGGATTAAAGAGCTGATACTGTACAGTCGGATGGTCTTCAGGGTGGCCAATGATGAAATCAGACAACATCAGGGCATCCACATATGCATCTTTCAGACCCCAGGTGAGGACTGCTTGCTGCTTTAATGTGGTGTGTATATGGCCCACAAGGGGCATGAGCAGGAGCACATGTATTCAGTCACTCTTGAGAACACCACAGCAATGTAGTGGAAGCAGCATGCTAGCATAACCTGGTTCCTGGACGTTGGGGATGGTTTGCATACCTGCGTGTGAGGCGATCTACTTCACCTTGATAGTCCTTCAAAAGGGACCCCACTGCCTTTGCTACGTCAGCCGATACCTTGGCTTTGAATGTGCGTGTGCCCTGAGCTAGCTCTTTCCGCTTGACAACTGTCTCTTCTTGAAATTCTGCTGCCTACAGAGTACAGTCACGTCATGCATCTTCCCCATCACCGATTACCTAGTGACGGAGCTCCGGACAGCCAAGAAAACAGAGCAACCTATAGAATACATGAGCAGGAAGTATCATATAATCAGTGATATGCCGTCTTCAAAGTACTCACAGACAAGCATAGTACAACAGCCAGTGGGCACCTTTAAAGCTGCCTCATCCAAGTGTTCTCTGCGCCCATTCAAGTCAAACTCTGCATAGTTCTTGAATGCTCAATGCCTATCCCGAATACTGACCGCAACCAAGTTGCCGACACCAGCATGCACCTGCATTCGTTACCTGCATACCTTGCCAGAAGCTACATACATCAGACAAAGGCACTTGTTCCATTACGAAATGTTGTCTGATCTACCAGCCCGTCTTGAGATTCCCTCAGTTCTGGCAGTCTACTGGTTGGACTATGTCCCTGGAACTACCTACCGGTGTTCATCCCAACATGCAAAGCACCCCTCCAAACCTTGATAACAGTACTCGATACGCGATCATCCTTCGAAGCTGCTGTGCTGTTATGCAAACTGTGTGATGACAGGCGCAGCATGTACAAATCATGCTGCCTCGACGAACATTCGTACTTCTTGTAAGGAACATATAATTCCTTTCGATTCGAAAACAAGAGTATTGAGTTGCGTATATTTTGCAAGGTACAGATTGTGGGGGTGGTGTTAAAACATGTTAACGATCAGCTTTTCAGTTAACGATTTTAAAAAATAACGAAGAAATACCGAAAAAGGGGTGCATGCGGATTTGTTGAGAAGCACCTTTGATATTCTGTGCGCTCTGCAGTGACGACGCTAGTATATTCTTAAATCGAGCCCCCACCGGCTCTTCTGGTCTAGAACTGTGTACCTGCAAGCTGTGATTCGGTTACCATCCACTGCTTTCAGCTGGGCGCGCTCTCTGAAGAACCGTCTATCCACATTTTCGGCTTTGGTTATATTCCTGTATATCACAGGAGCTGTCGCTACATTGTCGCCGGTGCGTGCAGACAGCTGTGCCTTCGCGCGCAAATAGCCTGCATCCAGTCCCCTCCGCGAGGAGAGGATTTCAGCGCAGCTTTCATGAAATGTCGTATCTGGAACGTCTTCTGAGCGCGAGTCTCGGTGCTCGCCGTGTCGTTTCGCAATCTGTACTTCGACGTCGACGCAGCGTTCAGCAGCCCCTCGCACTTTTGCTGACGCCTACTTTGAGCCTGGTTCTACATTTCCGCGCTCTTCTGGTCTCAGCTCTGCAGCGTCGCGTCAATTGTTTGTTGCGGTCGGCTCGTCCCGAAGTTGCGATGAGACTTGCCAGATGGCTGTGTCTACATTCTTTACAGCAATTCACGCTCGTGGTCGTTCAACATGTGGCTGCGCTCTCTTCATCGGACAAGCGTAGTCGCCGTACGGCTGCAAGATCTCGTACGGCCGCGGAAGGCTGCAGCCGAGGCTGCGGGCATGGCAGATCTCTCTATTTTCTACATACACTGCTGTTTATTAATGCCATGATCTTATGCAGGTGTCTCCGTCTATTCTATCTCATACGTCACCCACAATGCTGAGATACACGGATCGGTCCAGACCTGAGGCAGGACGCGATTCCCGCGACAGGGAAAGAGACCGTGCACCTGGTCCCGGCAGGCCGGCCGTCGGTGCTGTCGTGCAGGCGGTGATTACTAGCGTGAAGCCGCAGCTTGGTCTTTTTGTGGAGTTGCCGCTTCCATCCAAAGAATTCGAAGGGCTCGTGCATTTGTCAGAGGTAATTTGCCATTATTGTCTACCCGTGTCCGTTGGAGCTGTCTACAGGCTGTCTTGAACTGGTGGGTCGCGCGCAGATTTCCTGGGAGCTTCAACAGTTTGTCAAGCGTGTACGGGGACAGCCAGATGAAAGAGAAGCGATTGGAGCAGAGATTACAAGGACATGGGTGGTAGGGGATAAGCCTTTTGTTCGCCTACTGAAGTACAAGCAAGATAGGGGCAAGACAGTTGCTGATGTTTCAATGTTGGATGTGGATCAGCGAGGTGCACACACTCAGACACGCAGCACTCCTCGTCAGCCGTCTCCCTCATCTAGAGACCTACGCTCTCGAGATAGGGTGGAACGTTCACGAGACAGGCTAGATGCTTCCTACCCCGAGAAGCAGCTGGCACCTGCTGTGGCCCCTAGTCGAGAAGTTGCTTCCGAGGGCGAGGAGCATCGCCGTAAGCGCAGCCAAATGAGCAGGACATTGGGAGGTAGGGGTGCGGTACTCTCTGTTCCAGTGCGAGTTACCGTATGTGCTCTGCGGTCAGGGTGTGCACAGTTGGTACCCTGTGGAATGTTTGTAGGTTCAGAAGTACAACTGCCAGTACTGCATTCGCTGCACCAAGCGAAAATCATAAATGCGTTCCACGATGGCATTTTTGTCAGTTTGCCTGGATACGAGGTGGATGGTCTGGTTCACCACTCTCAGATATCACGCCAGCTGGACATGGATAACACACTGCCGAAGGTGGAGAGGTTCAAGCGCATTCAGGAGATTGTTGGAGACATAGACTACGCTGTGTGGGTCAAAATCGTCTACGTTGCGAAGACAGAGCACTTGAAATGCGAGTGCTCACTCAAGATGGTGCGGGAACCAAGTACAACCTGTCTCATGTACCCACACTACAAGTGGTGAACTGACCTTCTGCATCACTTGAAACAACTGACGGTTCTCTGGATCAACATACTATTCCATACCACTTTGGCACACTGATGGCTGTCAGGAGCTGCTGAAAAGTTGCCATGGCTTGCTGCTTCACACCATGAATTGCTCATGCTATGGTATTCCTTGGCTGCTGTCATGTCATCGCAGCCTGGCAAGTGCGTGCAAGGGCGCTGGATTCTGCTGCGTGGTTGGTCATGAAGTACCAGAGGAGTGCAACTGGCACTAGCACTTTGGGATCTTGTCGCATTGTACAAGCCGCCGCAACTGCAGAGATGACCAGGCTGCTGGCACATGACAGGGACTGCTGCTGTGATCATGAGCAGAAGATGCCTGCACTTGACACTATAGACCCTAAACTTGTCAGCACTTGGTCTTCTCTGCCACGCAGTTTGCGTACATCTTGAACTTGTATTGATTTGGGGCCCACAGGGCTGCACTGTATGCCTTGAAATCTCATCTGTGGCGTAACACTTGGTGTTGATCGGGCCACCTGGTTTGCCCTGGCGAACCTCCAGCTCCCGAACCAACCGCACCGCAGTTCCCAGATGTCTCAGCTGTCATAATCTGCCTGCTCTACCAGCGTGGTCCAACAAAGTACTTGACATGTCATCCCGCGAAGCTGCTTGTGCACACACACGGCTCATGTGACCAACATGATCTGTGCACATGAGTGGAAGGTTAACTACAACATGATGTCAGTTCAAAAGATGTGGAGCAGGTGGTGTCACAGCACTTGTGCGGCATATGTGCACGGGAACATTCAAATTGCCAATGCAGGTTTCGCAGAAGAATGGTCGAGATTTAGATCCTGACCATCACATGTGGATCGAGTACATGCGTGCTCGTCGCACCAAGGGGGCAGGGTACATGCATCCAGAAATGAAAGCAGAGATGGAGCGTGTTGACCGATTGCTCAGTGGTCCTGACAACTCACCAATGTGTGTTGCAATCAACTGAACCTCTGAAGTGTGTGGTGGTGAAATGCGGGTCATGGCGTTCTGTCGCATGTTAGCTGTTGGACAGTATGTGTATGCATCATGTGAGATTTTGGTTGTATGTGGTCTTGGCTGTGGTAGGGAGTGTCGCATTTCGACACAAAAGACATATTTTTCATGCAGTGATGAGAACGAGTCTGCGTCATCAAAGGCACGCCTGGACCCCGACACATTGATGAGGAATGACCGTGACGGTCCACCACCCAGTGCTAGGCGCCGTTTCTCAGATGCACCATCCAGCATAACGGTTCGTTCCATTGTGACTCATGCTCAGGTCTTGCTCCACATTGCCTTGTGCTTCGCTTACCGTGTCATCTGCGATTCAGTTGTTGTGCTTTACAGTGTTGACATTATCTGCACAGCCAGATGTCGCTCGTTCCTGTAACTATAGAGGGAAGTAATTTGTGTTCCTGGCCATTCGCATGTGATAGAAGACAAGTTGTGCAGAATGAGCGGCAGCATGCTGATTCATATGCGCGGGGTGGCTACCATCCAGCAGCAGAGGACAGGCGGCCCGAATCCTGGAACAGGGCTGAACCAGAGAACACATACTCGACTCGCCCAGCTGAGTCCCGCACAACTGCCGGATTGACTGGCTTTGGTGTGGTTCTTTCTGCTTTGTTGTGAGCAAGTTTCCAACATGGGTGTTGCGGAGATCTGTACAGGGTGTGCATTCGAATGGGAAGAAATCGGTGGCAACGATTTCACGTTTCTGAACGTGCAGTCAGTGCAAGCCTTGCTATTCCAGCGAGAACCACGCCGATCTCGCCTGCATGAAGTAGGTCTGCTGCTTGCAGCCCATTTACCGGGGTGATGTGTATGTGCAGATCTACTGGAGGACCCTGCAATCAAAGCCAAGTTCCAGGAGGCTGTAGCAGCTTCTGTGAGGCAGCAGCTTGAAGCCATGACGAGTGGCGGGGGTGTGTCGCTGCGTCATGATCTGTTGGATCGCTCAGACCGGCAGATGTCTCATCGCGACCGTTGAAACTCGAGACCCATGGGGGGAATCTAACGATCACCCTGCGATCCTAGATCGCCCTGTGAACCCTGTCTTAAAGGCTTGAAGAGCTGCATGAGTCGGCGTGTGTGTTTTGTTCAGCTCAGTAAGGCAGGTGCGGATTGGATAAGCTGTGCTTTAATGCAACGCACTGTCAGATGAGGACCTTGGTGACGATGCGAGGGAATGTCGAGGACGTTTGGGAATCGAGGTGACCTAACGAGGATACATACCCTGGCAGCGCGGCAAGGAGCATATTGGTTGGCTTTCGGTCTGTAGTTGGTTGGACATTGTTATGTCTTTTTCGCTCAGGTGTTGGTAGGAACATTTGAACCTGGAGGGCAATGAAGCAGCGTAGGAGTGCACATGGGTTCCACCCAGGATGGAGAAGAAAGCATCGAAACAATCAGTACTGTATCTGGACAGCCTGCAGTCTTACTTGAAGGCGTTGGTAATCAGAATGTTATTTCGATCGTACATCTGTGGTTGGCAGTTCACCAGCATCCGTCCTGTGCCCATGTAGCAACTAAGCAAGATCGCCTTGATGCACCCCAGTGAAAACACATCAGCGTATTAATGATTCCATTGTACATTTCCCATTCATCTGGAGTGCATTGCTTCTGTTTGCGAACAGTTGGTTCCTGCATGCAAGGTAATGGTGGCTTCAAGGACCTAGGCCAGCACACAGTCATAGCATGTTACATGCTGTGGCCATAGCGTTGGTACATGCTATGGTTGTAGCGTTCATATCATTTCGATGAAAGTGGCCTACTACTGGCTTGTGCTGTAGCACGTAGCTGTACTCGCCAGGCGCATGTGAGACACTGGTGGTGTACGTATGATCGCATCGTCTTGTATGCAACCAGCAGACGAGGAAAGTATGGTTCGAATATTTTGGAAATAGCAAGCGTGTCTGTGTCTATGGAGTTAGGTGAGCAAAAGGGTGGACCCAAGCGAGTTGAACGTGGAATACGATGTGCGAACAATGATAGCAGCAGGGATGGAAAGTTGTGTCTGAATGAATACGCTACGTATGAGAATTTGACTGTTTGGTGTGTGCACCAGCTTGGAAAGCCAGCAAAAGATGCATCCTCCTACGAAATGTGTTCCTACGAAAATGACCAGTGACATAGATCAACAAATGCGATGTCATCAGCAGGAGTGCAAGCCGCCAAAATAGAATTTTCTTTTCAGTGAGGGTGTTCCTTGGGTCTAGCTAGCTCCATACAAACAGGCGCACAAGTTCATGCCACATACTCCCCCTTCACAAGCCGAAAGTGCAGCAAATGTACAAGAACCCAAATATCCAGACACTGCACAATGAACACACATCGTCACTGACAACGAAAAAAGTGCTGCTTATACAAACATGCTCGTGTACTGGCAGCTGTTGTGGAAGATGGAACAAGCTTCATGTTGTCCACTGTGCAGGCACGTGTGGGAAGGGGGAAACTTTTCTGACAACACAGAGAGGAGGGCACACACTGCTGCAGGATGACACTGAGGGAGAGATGCTGGACTCACAATCCATAAACGCAGCTGCAGCACTGCCAGCACAAATCACATTACCTGCACATGCCATGACCATCCGAGCGGACATGCTGGCTGCGTAAGCTGCAGCATCTACTCCTCTAGATGGTGCTCTGTGGTGACGGTCTGCACATCACTCCCTGGAAAAGTCCCGCGAGGGGTCATCCCGCAGGGGGTGGGGGTGCAGATGTGTAAACGTAATAATAGTAAATCAATTATGTACAGGTTGCACGTGACCAGGCTATACCGGAAGTCTGTACAGTGGCCCAACTACACAATTACATGGGATACAGTGCACCATGCACCATTGGACGTTAACTCAAGGAGAAAAGAGTGTTGAACACTCAAAATTTCCCACAGCTGGCTCTGACTCTCGAATACCCGAACTGGTCACATTTAGATTCCTGCAGTCTGTCCATGTTTTGTATCTTCGTTGCAACCACCGTTGCTGCTAGTGATATCACAACTGGGGGGCTGGTTCTTAGATAACGAGCTGTTTCGCGATGAAGGTTGATATGACAGTCATGCACAGCATCAGGGAGGGGCTCCCCAGTTCCCCTCTGAGAGTGCTGAACGCAGTTGACTCCAAACATGAGTTGCGTACTGCGCAGGCAAAATGTTTTTGCTCTTGACGTTGGCGTCGTGATGTACAATATGTGGTATACAATATCCATATCTCATACAACTCAAGCACACTGTCTTCTCAGCACCATCTCCAAAAATACTTGAATCCTTCCTAAGCTCACAAAACAGTCTCAATATGTAGGTGGCTTTTTGCTCGTGCGTTGCTGCAGTGCGAATTCTTCGGTAGTGCCCTGCATTATCGGATTTCGTGGGGTGCGCACGTCATGCACGCCAGAAGATGAGACGGAATTCCGCGGAAGCAATACCAATCGTATAAACACAAGAAATCAACACATGCCGATGTATGCTGTTCTCGATGCTGTATGCTCCGCTGCCCTCTTCCAACGTGCACACCATTCGTTTTGAGTTTGTATGGTTACATGTTTTGAACACTGCGCTTCGTAGCAGCAGTGGACACCAGTGGCACAATAACTGGAGCTATATGTAGATATGGTGTATCTCATGCGCTCACACTATCTGGAGTTGTTCTGCCTGCTGTTGTATCTTGTCTTCCCTGCGCCTAGTTTCTGCGCTGAGCCAGACTCTTTGATAGGTTGGGGGGGCGACCGCTTCAAGCATGGAGAGACATTTGCACATTCTGTTGAATCGAGTAGATGGGTGGAGACGCTCTCTTGGCATCCCCGAGCCTTCTTGTACCATAACTTTGTCACACAGGAGGAGGCTGATCAGCTCATCTTTGAGGCTGCACCGCTCATGAAAAGATCCACTGTTGTTGGAGATAACTCTGGAGTTGTGGACGAGATCCGTACCAGCTACGGTTCCTTTTTGGGTAGGTTATCCAGCCCAGCAGTTGAGCTTGTTGAAAAGAAGCTGGCCAACTGGACGCAACTACCCATTGTGCACCAAGAGGACGTTCAGGTAAACGCTATTTCAACTATTCACTGAGCAGGTACCATACTCGACCTTCTACAAGTGACCTGTCGCTGCAGATACTTCGATATCAGCATGGGCAAAAGTATGGGGCTCACTACGATGCTCTCGGAAGAGTATGCACTGTGCTCGTTTTTCTGTCTACACCTGAAGAGGGAGGGGAGACAGCGTTCCCAAAGACGACAGAAGATGATTGGGCACATTCCGCTCAGGCCTCAGCCACCTCGGGGTTGTCAGAGTGTGCACAGGGGCATGTAGCAGTCAAGCCCAAGAAAGGGGATGCACTGCTGTTCTACAGCTTGAAACCTGATGGAAAAAGCCAGGATGACCTTGCCATGCACACAGGTTGTCCACTCATTCGAGGGGTGAAGTGGACAGCGACCATCTGGATGCACCCAACGGTGCGCACCGCGCCATGTCCAGGTCCTGTTCATTCCGGTGGTTGTTGCTCACCTTCGTAACAACCGTTTCTAAGCTGCATGGCATTCTTCATGAAAGCATCTCACAGAAGCTGACGGAGCTCTGCAAAACATGATTCCTCTTCTGCCACAGACAATTCCACATCATTGGCACATTGATTGAGCAGAAGGCGATATGCCCAACCATGCTCTGTATCTGTCTCTCTCTCACACACACACATATACACGCGTGCGCACCTGCATGCATGCACACACCCTCTCTGTCCCTCTCTATTCAATGTACGTCCGCTTAGTTGCTTCCTGACAAACGTGAATGGCAACTTCACCATTTGTTAGTCAAGGCCGAGGGTTGTATTGTGGCACAGCATGTGGAGTGTTCTGGGCACAGCCATATATAAGTACAGCCTGTTTGTATCTCAGGTAATTGCATTCAAGTGTAAGTGGGCATATTTCCGTTGAAATGTGTGATTTGTGCTGTCGCCCTCGTTGCAATGCTGCGTGCAGTGTTCGACATGCGAGGCAGGCTGTAGATGAAGAATGGCGTGTTGTACATCTGGGAGTTGTCCGTCACAGCTTTGTAGTTGCTCAAGCATTGGTGTAGAATGCTGCTTAGTTGTCCTTGTGCACCACAGGCTGAGGGACGTGTCCGTTGTTGGACACACTCCCTGTTCGTACATGTCAAATTTGACATGTACAGCAGTGTCCTGTGTCTACATACTGCAGAACATGAGCGGCAACTATCACTCACGGAATCATGCACTTTTGACCAAGAATAAACATGCAGGCTTTCCGGCCAGATGAATTCCACAAGGTGTATCACTCCGATAGGCAAGCAAGCTACGCTGCAGCACTTTCTCGAGAGCAGGATGCAGGCGTGTGCATGGATACAGATGACCGGTGTGTGCAATGGGCTGACTCGGGTGAGTGCACCAAAAACCCTGTGTTCATGGTGGGAGAAGGCAGTGATACTGCTGGGTCATGTCGCAAGGCATGTGGTGTCTGTGAGGTTTGCGCACACGGAGACGCTGCTTGCTATCACGAGAACCGTGAGAAAGCTGGATACCTTGATCTGACTGCAGAGGTGAAGCAGATGACTGGCAGGGACCTGCCTGTACAGTTTTAGATGTGTACTGCACCGGGCCATGTCTCGTAATAATGATGCTTGTGAGTTCCATGGAAGTCACAACACCCTGCATTGACGGTCAGAGGTTGCGACTAGTGAATATGTTCGTGTTCGTGTCAATAGGAGCAGTGTGTTTGTGCCTGTGGTAGCCCCCAAGATACTCTTAATCTCTCTTACATTTGCTAGCAGCGTTTTGGATAAAGGCAGTCTTGTGAAGAAGTGGTGTATTCCAACGTGCCTGCACATGTGCTTCCGCTGCCTGGGCGATTCTGACTTTTCTGATGTGCTGCCCAACAATACGGTTGCAAGGATACTTTTGATTCGTGATGGCTTCACTTGCTTCTTGTAGACATGCATCCTTCTATGCGCAAACGAAAGGCACCATCCAGCTACAGATGAAGACACCATATTATGTGCTAACAGCGTCATCACCTGTGTATTTTGCATAGTATGGATATCAGCCCATATATATCAGCTAGCTGATGAGCACAACACATGCATCTACTACCACCCACATGCCCAGTGATTCTTCGTGCACCTAGCTGCAGGAATTGGATGTTATTGAGATTTGCCAGTGTACAACGTCTCTTTTCAGCAAGTACGTTTGGACTGCTCGTTGTTTGCGTGGCGGTGAATGGGTGTTCGTGCAGCATGCGGGTGAACAGCGCTCCATGTTCCACGTCCAAGTTGAGAAATCCTCGTCTCGATTCTCATCTCGTGAACTCATCGTGCGGCAGATCCGTTGCCCCACCACCACGAGAAAGGCATTCAGGTATAATATTGTCACCCCTTCTGCACCAGTCGTGACCTGAAGCTTTTTACCCCGCGTTCTTGGGCAAAATCAGCATATCACAGGGGTTGCAGGGGCTCGCATCTGCTTCTTTATGTGTGATAAGAATTGATACAAGGAACATGCAGGGGTCCACAGGTCAGCCTGTTCAACGGCCCAAAATCCCAGCCAGGTGGCCTTTTCAAGAACTGACAGCTCATGGAAGCAACCACTACTAGATCCTATCAGTGGTAGCAGGCACAGCGTCTGTGTAGCGCTGGGCAAATTCGATGCAATGCACATTGGTCATCGTCTGCTTGCAATAGAGGCAGCCAACCTGGGAGGCTATCCCTGCATGATGTCCTTCTCCGGGCTGGCAAAGGTGCCATCCACACATTTTTGCCTTTGATGTTTATCCATCTGCTCTATACTCACGGCTTCGCTTGTGCTGTTTCAACTGCTCTGCATCACTTCGGGCACAGCCGCACACGGTCTCTGAGCTACTATACAGCCTCCTGAATCCCATGTAAAGGTAGCTACCGGTCCGTATTTCTCAAGTTGCTGGCTCTAGACCATCATGCGTGCATTCCACTGCAGGAGCTGAACCTGCCTGCCCGGAAGCCTCTGACAGCAGACATTGATAGGGAAAGAATTCTAGTCCAATGGGCACAAAGATGTGGGGGCAAGGTTCCTATGCAAGTGAACATTCCTTTCGCAGACATCCGCATGCTACAGCCAGTGGAGTTCATTGACATCCTGGTTGATGTGTTTGATGTGAAGGGTGTGGTTGTGGGTGCCAACTATAGATTTGGTGCGCCTTCAACTCTGCTGTCAAGTTCCCATGACTGCTGCTGCAAGTATGATGTCAGACATCCATCAGCGCAGTGTCCCTGCTGGCCTCGTAGTTGCATTCGTGTGAAGTGGCAGAAAGATATCACATGCCTGTTGCTGTCACCACTGGCATCAGTACACAGCACAATACTTCTCTTCGGATGCAGGCTATCAAGCCAAAGGTGATACAGATCTTCTGCAACGCGAAGGGAAATCTCGGGGTCTACTTGTGAAAGTGATGGAGTTGGAGAGTGCTTCTCATGACTCACAGTGCGCACCAGAGGTCACCTCCTCTTCTCGCATTCGTGAGTGCCTGCGGAAAGGGCAAGTGCAACGTATTCACAAGTTCCTAGACCGTCCTTATGCAGTGATTCTTTCGCCAGATTGGTTAGTGAAAACACAAGGAGAAAGTGAGCACATGTCGCGACACAGACATTGGTGGTTCCAAAAGGATATGGCAATGAATCAAGTTTCAGGGGAAGGAATATACGACATAGTTCTGTGTGTTGATTCTAGTTCGGACGTCCTCAGCACTGGCAGGCTGACTGTGTGCTCTGACCAGGTCGCTGTTGAGTTGGAACAGGCCATTGACATTCCAACGTTGGATGCAGAATATCTTCGGTTTGAGATGAGATAGTCTATTACAGGATGTGTGCAGATGCAGTTTCTTGCTCTCCGATGCAGGTTCCTGTGACATCATTAACTCCACTGCCGGCACCATGTTTCCGTGATGAGAACGTCTCCTGGGAAGCTGCCGAACACAGTGATGGGTGATACATCGGAATTGGGGGTGCTTGCAGTCTCGACATGATCTCACAGCAGATGTCTGCAAACCTTGACGAGGACACCCTTGTTTCAGCCTGTTACAAACACCGTCCAGAAACTCGCTCGAAAAAGATACTTCCTGGTGTAGATATAGACTTATATCTGTAACCGATTATGTCAGCAACTCTCTTTCCCGCCAATTCACGTCATGTTCATGCCGTGTGCGTGCGAATTGGGAGGGTTTGCAGATGTCGTGGGGGGCAACTCAGTGACTGGTGCACGGTGATTTTGTGACTGGCGTATGTGATGCCTACGTTTTTTGTTTTTTCGCCGTGATTGCTTGCGTGCATACCTTGTATGCAGCGCTGCAGTTGGAAGATCTTCAGCCAAATCGGCCGGAGGCAATACTCGCAGCTGGGACACGTTAGCGACGATGTGAAGGTACAATCTTTGCTCTCACTTATCCGCACTCGGGGCCACTTGGTGGCACGACTCGACCCTTTGGGCAGACAAGCTGGTGGCCCTTGGAGAGGGTGGTGCGAGACAGACAGTGGCAGCAGGTGCGGCTCACCCAGGCCTCTTGCTTCTGCCTGTGGTACCCATGCTGCCTTATATTCTTCGGCGCGTGTTTACACTGAATAGAACACACAGTCATGTTGTCAACACGGTGCAAGTCACGAGTTGCCCAGAATTCAGGTATGAGCCACTACTGACAAGGCTTGTCAGCGAGTACCAGCTGTTTTGGACCCCAGAAGAGAAGAGTAGATGCCTGAATCGCATCCTTCAACTACAGAAGCCATGTGATGCCCAGCTTACCTTCCAGGACACCCCCGAATCTACCCTTGCAACTGGAAGTCTAGGTAAGGATGTATCACATTACTGCATGACCAACCAATTTAGTACACATGGCGTTCAGCCTCGTTGTTGTTGCTGATGAGGTCATGCAAGAACCATCATGTCAAGAGACACCACTTCACACAAGTTGCTAGCGAAGACAGCAGGTCACTACTGTGTTGCTGGCACCCTACGTTCGTAGCTGATCACAGAGAGGGCGTTCACTGTGCAGTGCAGGTTGCAGAGGCGCCACTGCACGTGTTAGTAGACCGTGCAATAAACAGCTACTGCAAGTTCCTGTCCTTCGAGTACTCTCATCTGGACAGCCGGCAGCAGCAAGAGTGGCTGAGACACGAAGCAGAAACTCTTGCTGAGCAGCCGCTCCCCAAGGAGCAGCAATGGGCCATCCTCAAGCACTTGTTCCGGGCTGGTATGCACTGTCCTTCGTCTCGAGAGACATGAATCCAGGCTGGCTCCCTTCAGCAGCTCCATGCACACACTTGGTTCACATTGACAGCTACAAGCAAACACTTGTGAAGTAGCAACACCACCTGTAGTGCATGGACAGTAGCAATGGACGGACAGTAACAACTGTTTTGTCCGACCTTTGTTACTCCGGTTGTCTCCTTCAACATGTCAGCCTCTGTGAGGGCGAAACATCTCGCACACGCTGCAAAAGCGTTTCTTTATCTGGCTCTCAGCTTAATCTGTCCACCTGTTCGGGGGACACAGGTTCTAGGATAAACGAAACGTTCCTGTCCGTGTGCGTGTGCGTGTGCCCATGGCAGCAGCGTTGCCTACTGTCAGGTCTGCCTCATGTTGATGCTGCAGGCTTCAACTTGACCTCAAAGAGCAGCAAACACCAGGGTTGCTTTTCTGTAATTGGTAAAATATAATAATTTCCGCGAAACATTCTTTCTAGGGGGCGGTACGTAGCACAATTCAATATTTTCCAATGATTTTCCGGGGTCACGTCCACTCAAAACAAGTTATTATTTCGGCACAGACCGATAAATCGGCTCTAAAAGCAACCCTGGCCAACACTGTATATTAGCAGTTCTTGAAACTGTACATGACCAGCTCTTGAAGCACCCACATAAGCACCGGAGCAGACAAGAAACATGCTACATCCCTACCTCTTGGTGTTTCTGGGAAATGCTTCCATGATGGTGCTATTGTGCCATTCGAGTGAAGCCATGACTCTTTTCTTCTGGTCGCTTTTGGGTACACGGGTACATGCCTTTTCACCACCTTTCCGGTTTGTGAAGACATGCAACGGGTCTTGCCACATGCAGGCCTATTCGAGCGCTTCCTAGCAGCCAAGTTCCCAGCGTCCAAGCGCTTTGGCCTGGAGGGCATCGAGAGTGTGATCCCAGGCCTTCAAATGTTCTGCGAGAGGAGCTCAGCGCTAGGCGTGAAGCACATGCAGATCGGCATGTCTCACCGAGGCCGCCTCAACGTCCTTCACAACCTCTTAGGCAAGCCTCTGGGCGCAGTGTGTGCGGAGATGGAGGGCCAGCAGAGCCCCTTCAGGGTGGGCGACGTGAAGTACCATCTTGGCATGACTGTCGAGAAGCTGCTGTGTTGGGGCGCACCGATGACCGTGAGCCTGGCCCCAAACCCCAGCCATCTGGAGATGATACACCCTGTTGTTCAGGGCCTCGTTCGAGCTCTGCAACGTCACAGGTGTGGCGTGAGGGCCGCCATAGGGCCGCCGCCTGCATCTTTGTTGCTTGTTTGTGCGCAGCAAGCAGCTGCTTCGAGGGTACTGGGGCTCTCTCCTTTGTGCACCTTCTTTGAGGGTTCTGATTCGTCCAGAGGCTTCTTTGTCCAGCTGATTTGAGGGTTCTACCCAGGGGTATCGTTAGTGACAGCTTGTCAGCCACTGTCAGCCAAATTAGTTACGAACTTCTATCATGGTCACCCCGGAAAATCATAATTTATTACATGTAGCACCCCCCTACATGAACACTTGAAGTATTTCGCTGACGGAATGTGTCTTTCCCGATTCCTTAACTATATGTGATTGGTGATTGCCTGCGTATTCAGGCAGTTGTGTCGCTGGGCCGCGCATGCATGCAGTGCCGCCGGTCCCTCCACAGCCGCTCCACCGCCGCTGACGCGAACCTTTTGTCCTGTGGGGGATAGGCATGATGCCTGAGGCCTTCTTTTGTTGAAGTAACCTATGCGCTGCAAGCCCGAAACGCAATGAAATGGCAAGAGCCCTAATAAAATGCTTGTGGTTGAAGTTGAAGTAACCAGTGTTTTTGAAGTCACGACAAAGAAGTACTGCAAAGTTAAACAACTAACAATCGCAAAGTTGAACAAGTAACACTAACAAAGTTCCTCACGTAAGAATGACAAAGTTAAACAAGCAACGATTGCAAAGTTAAACAAGTAACAACGAATTGATTTGTCAATAGCATGCAGTGGATGGGACGTGGTGTCCACGCAGGCGCTGCTACTGCACGGAGATGCAGCTATGGCAGGCCTGGGCATCGTGCCTGAGACGTTGCAGCTCAGCAAGCTACCAGGCTACTACATCGGGGGCTCCGTGCATGTCGTGATCAACAACCAGATCGGATTCACCACGACCCCCGGTGAAGCCCGGTCCTCCATGCATGCCACAGACTGTGCAAAAGCTGCTGGCATCCCTGTGATCCATGCCTTTGCAGACTGCCCCGAGTCAGTAGTGAAGGTGTGCCCCTCAGACTTGTAAATAAAAGAATAATAAAAGAAAAGGCCTCAGAGTTGTGTTACCTGGAGCTCCTGAGGCACAGACAAGCCCTCGTTGCAGCAAAGTGTCGTGAGAATCGTTTGCGCGTACGACACACAAACGTATCGTACGGCAACGATTCAGCAGCTGCAACTGTGTTGGCTCGTTGAAGGGCACCTACAGGGCACTCTGCTAGTGTGATTGGTACATGAACCATTCTATGGAGTTTTGCCTGTAACTTTATACACAACTGTGATTGCTCTCTCTTATAGCACAGAGAGAGAGAGAGAGAGTGAGAGCACTAGCAGGAAGGACCAGCATACTCACATATGTGAGTACTTTACACAAACATATGTGAGTATGTGTGCACATGTATCCTAGTGGCTAGAGGAGAACTCTATGCATGAACATTGAATCACGACATCGAACCCTCATGCATGCAAGTGTAAGCTGCCCTCATAGGCACTCTGATGTGCGTGCCTGGTGTCAGCAGGCATGCACATGGAGGCGATCAACTCATGCTGCAGCATTGAATGAATATCTGATTCATTCGGCACCTGGCCCCTCCATCAGGGGTGAACTTACGGGTCAGGAACAAGAGCACTTTATCCGCGAACGTTTTCTTCCTTCATAGTGGCAGATAGAACAATTCCTGATTCTGCAGGGTGGTCTGAAGCAAATTGATTTCCCTATTGATGCGACTGCCTAATATCGTCCTCGTATTCACACCTGCCTTTCAGCTTACAGTGAAGGGCAATCGGACTTGAATGTCTTTAAGCTTTTCCCAATAAATAGGCCCAAACAAGATGATTTGCTCTATCCAGTGGGATCAAGATGCCTTGGTATGTCGCACAGCAGCCTGGCACTTCAGTATCCACTGTTCAGCTTGCTCCAATACATACCCACACTACTAGGTACCATATACCCACACTCCGCTTCACTCGAATAGCACAACCGCACCATCACGAAAGTCTTTCCCAGCTACACTACGGTTATATCCCTCCCACATTTCACACTCACAATCAGCAGGTAGCCTCGCGTCGGTGCGAACCTGCGACCCGACCCCTAACCCCTAACCCCACTCCAACCCCCCAGCCCCACTCAAACCCCAGCCCCACTCCAAACTCCAACCCCTAGCCCCACTCCAAACTCCAACCCCACAACGGCGAGCTTGCGGAGCAGGCACTGGAGACAGCGGCGCGGTGGAGGCGGCGCTTCTTGTGTGACATCGTGGTGGACATCTGCGGGTACCGCCGCAACGGCCACAACGAGCAGGACGACCCCTCAGTGACGCTGCCGCTCGTGCAGCGCAGCATCGCGCACCACGCCTCTGTCATCGACCTCTACAGCGCGCGGCTGCTACAGGAGCAGGTGGTGGCGCAGGCCGACATCAACCGCTGGGAGCAGAAGCTGATGGCAGAGTACGAGTCAGGTGCGCGTGCGCGCGGCCGCGGAGAAAAAATACGACGATTCTTTCATCGCTTCCAGAGATGAAAGTACTCGCGGGTTGGGGGACCTGCAACGTGCTGCATTCGTCGTTTGGGTGGCTGCGAGCTTTCTCTGATGTCATGCTTTGTTGTCATGCACTGCGCGGCTGTGCGGCCTGTTCAACGATTCATGCAATCAGGAACTGGAAGAGGTCAGGTACTATGACGTGGGGGGCGGGGGAAGGTAATTGGGAGCGGCGCCGGACACTCCAAAACAACGAATCCGCCTCAGCGCCCCCAATCAGGCAGGCTTGGGGGCTGCTCAGGGCGATGCATGACAGATAGCACCGCACTGCACAACATCAGGAGCAGCACGATCAGCAGTAGTGCCAGGACTAAGCATGCAAGCAACGCGCTGTACCAGCATGTAAACCTGTTCTTGGCATCTAACGCTATTTTTATACGTGTACTAGTCTGCGGCTAGTACACACTGCTGTTGTGCCATTCGAGTGAAGTGGTGGATACTATTGTCTGAGTTGCTTTTGGCTATTTGGGTTCATGCCTATTAACTACCTTTCCGGTTTGTAAGGTGGAGTCTGCGGCTTGCACCCCTTTGCTGCTGAAGCGGCTGCTGTGCTGCTGTGGTTGCGGTGGCTGGGGAGAGGGGGGGGGGGGGAGGGGGGGCTGCATTGCATCTGACGCAGGTCGATGGTTTGCCTGCTGTGGTGTGGCATGGTGCGGGTGTGATGCGTGCATGGTATGCATACATGGCATGTATGCACGGTATACGTGCATGGTATGCGTGCATCGGATCCGTCTGCGGTGCTGCAGAGTACAAGATGGCGATGGCAGGGCAGTACAAGGAGAAGGCACTGGAGTTCCTTCAGAACCACTGGCAGGCCGCTGCGCTCAAGTCCTTGGCTGATGTGACGGTGCCGCCCCCCTCACTGCGAGCCGCGCCGCCTGCCTACGCCCCCCACGCCACACCAGTGATCACAAGTGTCGCTTACTGCGTCAGGTCACACACCATAGAAATAGTCCCAACTATTCCTGATTCTTCTATTTAACTACGCGACACTAGTGATCAATGCGCCACAGCATGTGGCCACGTGCACACACACGCCTGCCTGCCTGCCTGCACAACTCCTCCAAAAATCTGTCATGCCTTCAAAGTCCTCTATAGATCGGCATGCATGCATACACTCCGGCTGTTGTCCGTGCCCATGAGCCCTCAATGTTGTCCATGTACAGCCTAGTCCCGATCCGTCGGGCCTACGAGAGCTAGTTGTCCACTGCACGTCGGATTTGTTGTTGCTGGCGCAAGCTCATTTGCAAGCGCTTGCCCATGCACCATGGGCTCGGTTGTTTGGATCGGATCGTTTCATGCGGCAGGCTTTTTTTAGGGGACATCGGTGCACGCTAAATCGAGACTACACAGTATGGTGCGAGGTGGGTGCGCCCAGCAGTAGCCCAGCAGTGCGCTGACCAGA